>CACRXK020001483.1:0-12946 GCA_902702795.2 Paramuricea clavata
GTTGTGGTTTTTTGAGGTAAAACGAAAACTATATATATATATATATATATATATATATATATATATATATATATATATATATATATATATATATATATATATATATATATATATATATATATATATATATACATATATATACACATATATATATATATATATATATATATATATATATATATATATATATATATATATATATATATATATATATATATATATATATATATATATATACAGGGTGTAAAAAAAAAGGTAATCGAACTTAAACGCGCTATTGTATCTGAATTACTCTGCGTATGAACGATATTTTTTCACATTCGGAAAGATCATGCTTTTAGCTGTTGAATGATATCTTCTTCATGCGAAATGGATAAAAAATGAGCAAATACGAATCCGATAAAAAATGTTAGTCAGAACCCCATATTTTCACCTTTGAGAGGTTGGTCTAAAACCATTGAAAATGAACCCCCTTTGGTACTTAAGTTGATGAATTTCACTTCATTAAACGACGAACATATTCATAATTACTATTAAGTGGGAATAAATCTTAGCTAAGCTACGATACGTTCGTGATTAATTGCTCTTTCTTTTGTTATCCATTGTTTTAATTAGGCACAGAGGTAAAAATACGCGATTTTGACTAACATTTTTAATCGGCCTCGTACATGCTTATGTTTTCTCCACTTGGCATGAAAAGCATGTCATTCAATAGCTAAAAGCCTATTCTTTCCGAATATGAAAACCAATTGTTCATATGCCGAGAAATTCACGTATAATAGAGCGCTGAAGTTCGATTACCTTTTTTTGATACATCATATATATATATATATATATATATATATATATATATATATATATATATATATATATATATATATATATATATATATATAATTGAGTAATGAGTATATCAATTACCATCACATATTGCACACGTTCAACATACTTTTACCAAGAAATATTAATAATTACCTGATCTTTACAGCCTTCGGCACATCCTGAGATATTGAGTTCAAGGCTTTCACATAATCCAATCCCCACAATCAAAAACGAAATTACTTGGTTACGATGCATTTCAAAGTCCCTTCTTTGGAGTTACTAGTGTAGCCTGCTCACAGACGTAGTTCTTACGCCAAGCGTCGAAATATTACCGTCAGCGCAAAACTGATTTCCGCTACGTCGACCAATCAGAATTTACCTTCCAAATTCTGGAAAGTGACGTCAGTTTATTTAGGAGCGGAATAAATATAAACATATATTTTGAAAGCAGTCGTCGGTTGAATTTTGGTCAAAATTGCACATAAATTGAATTTAAAGATACTGATACTTGTCCAGGTAATAAAATACACCATTAATGATCAGATTTGGATAATAAAGATGTTCGGTTATATTAAAAACGCGGACAGGATTGGAATATTTATACTGTAGGAATCTTACCCAGACAGCATCAAATGGCGAATAAATTTCGCTGTAATTTTAATGGTTTATCTTTATAAGACAATGGAAATCAGAAAGTTTATATAATACTGTGGCTTAGAATGCGAAATATTAGCTTCAAATTAAACTAATTTGCTGTTAGAGCGACCACTTCTGAATGTAAACTGTAAACACAACACAAACCCAGAAACTTGTATTAAAATTGCGCCGTGATAAATTTTCCAATTCGCCCAAACTTCGAAACGTTTATATTCTAACTGCATGGGCTATACTTTTCTACATAACAATGAGAACTTAATCTTTTTGAAATTTTCGTCGAAGTCATGGCATATAGGAAGTATCAAGAGCAACATTTGGACATATCCTGATATACTTGAGTTTCCCGATTGATTGTTTGTCATTGTTAACAAACAACACGCGTTTTGAGCCTGGTCTACCGTCACAAGCTAGGGCTGGCCGATTACAAGTATTTCGCAAGGCAAATATTTATCCGAATATTATTTACTGGTAGCATGAAACAGCCGCATATTAATTTACTGGCAAATTATAAACCATTTCACAAATGAAACATTTGAATTCAGAAGTTAATAACTAGACATAATAATTTAAATTAACAGAAATAATTCCCATGTCACATGCATGTGTCATGTATATGTTTATGCATCTCATCATAGAGATTGGAAACTGGCAAAATTGGACCTCAAATTTCGCATTTCAAATATTATACAACACAATATGAAGATAACACATGCACAATGAGGCCGAAATATTTGAATATTCGCGCGCCGCATGATCGAGCTTTCAACCAATGAGGATAGCGCCGCCGTGAAATCTAATACCTTCTTCTCACATCAATACTGGCATTTATACAGTTTGTGGTCGTTTGTGTGGGAATATATCTGCTATTGTGGTGCGAGGGTTCTATTAGGATTGCTTCTAAGTGTCAGTGCGATGGAAGCGATACAAACTGATTAAAATGGCTTTAGTATATTCATATTTTCTAGTTTTACGGTATTCGGAGCATCCACTAGCTCAGGCTGTAATAAAACCTATAACAAATCGACTTACGAGTAGCAACCGTACACAAGAAGGGTCATAGCAACATTTTTGTAAGCACTACAGTGTTCAGGAGTGCCACTTTTCATTGCGCTAAAATAATCTTTACTGTGGAAAATAATCTTTTAAGCAAACCGTGTCTTAATATCATTCTATTCTATGAACGGTTGCTAACAATTTCAAAAAGTAGTGAATAGCGATTCGCTGTTTGAAAAGTAGTCAACTACTTGGCTACTTTTAGGCAAAATGTATTTCGCCATAACTACAACTACTGTTTTAAAAAAGTAGTCAAAAACTACTGGCTACTTGAAAATTGTAGTTCGCTACAGTAGCGAACTACAACTACTTCGCTACTACCCACTCTTGCCTCTAAGGAACTTGTGATCTTTAATTAGCGCATAATTTGATCCGCTTAACTTGTAAATGTATATCTTGGTATTTTTCAATAGCGTCATTCCTGATGATGACTGAAACCTAGTCGAAACTTTGAATAAAATGTTAACTATTTTCGGAGTGTCTATTGTTTTGTTCTTTTTAAAATTACTCAATGGCAACCGCAATTTCATACTATAAAGTATACCATAAAATGTAAAACACCTCTCTTCATCAGTAAAAATAACTATCTTCATCACTAACAAAATAGTTATCTCTAAAGACGATATTCCAGTTCCGAAAACGAAAATTTGTTGCCAAGGCTAACGCCTGTATTCTAAAAGCTCACTCACACTCAATGAGTAGATGTTCAATCTTAGCTTCTCGTGAGTGTCAATGTTGATTTTGAGAGAATCTCAGATTGAACTTCCTGCACTGTTTGAGTGTGAGTTTGAGTGTGAGTTTGAGTGAACTTCTAGAATGCGGACATAAGAGCACTTTGATCAGGAAGGGTATGTGCTTTCTGTACTCAGCTTGTTCTCTACGATATCATAACATCGTGTGAGTGTTTCCGAAACATTTTATAATTATATTTTATAATTAATATATAATCTGCATAGGCTGTATAACTTTCCAAAGTCATTATTAATGCATGAGGAAAACAAAACGAAAATCATAAGTTTGTCGTATCTTGATATGTGACATGCATGAGATTTCCCTTAATTTAGCTTACATAAAGTGTAAGTGTGATTTTATCGACTAACCCAGCGTATTTTTTGAAAATTTACTTTGCCAGTCAACTTACTGTAATCTTGGACAAAACCATTGAGAACATACCAGCTAATATTACAAAGTTATTGAACATTGACAAAACAACATTTTTCCCCCCGTTCAATGTTGTAGCCTAAACAACGCCGACACAACTTTTGGTAATATACCTTGATACAAGCTCAATATTGAGTTGGGGAGCGGAGGCTTAAAAAGGGCAACATGATTCAACATGGAGTTTATCGTCAAGATATGTCAATTTTTTATAGGGGGAAAATATATAGTATTAACCAGCATGTCGAAGATTGTTTGAAAGTGGGAATTTTACATTCATGCCAATTGTTTGAGAGTTATTGTTAGAAGGCAGATACGTTAGTGTTGCGAGGGATGAAAAATTATTAATTAACTATATGTTACACTGCAAGTAGTTTAACTGACCGAATTTTTTATCCATATTACAAATCATTCCAGGCGATGCTAAATTTATATTTATACTCTAAGTAATGGAAAATTAATTGAAGAGGACATATCACGTCTGGATGAAAGTAAATTATATATTGGACATTCGGTAAACTTGATTTCTAGCTTATTCCATATCGTCATTGAAACCTTTGTTTTATGAATGTTAATACATAAATTACTGACCGAAAGTGTGGGCAGTACCATAAAATATCCTACCGAGAACTTGCTGTATTGGCCAAGCGATAGCGAGGTCAATACAGCAAGACCGAGGTTGGATATTTTTCCGTACTGCCCACACTTTCGGTTGTTGAGGTCAGTAAGGTTTTCTAGAAAACCATGCGAGAGCAAACTACAAAGTCCGACATATTTGAAAAGAAAACAATTGTAAAACATTTCTCCTGGTCAATAGTGAAACTACTCCAGCACTATTTATTAAATGCTAAAACAGTTTATAGTATTTCAAGAAAAATGCAAGGTACTGTATTTCGTCATTTAATCAAAGACAACAAATATGAAAACAAAGAATTAATAAACAGCATTTACAAGTAGGCTACCTTTTTAGTTCACTTCATCTCATATTTATGCCTCTTTTTATCTAACAAACACACAAATTTTCAGGGAAGAATTATAAATCTTATCTGTTGCTGTTCAGTTGTATTTTTTATTTAGATTGTGCTGCTCTATTTTTAAATAATACATAATGTATCATTACTGTATGTTAATAAGTATGTTATATTAACTTGTATGTTAGTATGTTAATAAACATGAAATAGTTAACTGCTAATTAAAAAGAGTCAAAATGACGAAGATAGTCGTTATGAAGTCAAAGGAACCGGAGAGCGACTCTTTTCCCGTCGTTTTTACTCTTTCAAATTTACAGTATACAAGATATACTATCTCAAAATTGCCACTACTGCCTGCTTCATGCAGCGAGCCTTCAGGTATCACATAGTGCAGATTATATAATTATATATTCAGTTATAAAATAGCCTTTTAAAACACGGGCGCTGATTGGTCAAAAGCTCAACACGGGGAATTTTCACGCGGGTTGCGTGGATTTCACCGGAGTTTAAAAGACAAAATACAAACAATATTTAATTTGAAAAAAAGTTAAAAAACGTGCGAAAACGCCGACGAACCGTCACAAAAAAGGAAAGCAATGCTTGCTAACTTAGAAAGCGAAGTCCTAAACCACAAAGCAAATTGTATAATACAGCATACGTTGTAGTATCTGCTTGACTGGTTACTGCAATATGTGATATTTTAATTTTACTTTGACTTCTTAAAACTATTTCCTCGTGACGTATATTTAATCATGTTTAAACGTTACTAACTATTTAAAACAGAGCTTTCTTTGCAAGCGTCTACTTGTTCAGTGAATTATATACTTTATCATAAAACCCAATAATAATTCATGAGGAAAATACAAAAGAAATGAATGTTTAATCAATGTCTGTAAATCGCCAAAAGATTTGTCCTGATTTACATAAACTTCAGCTTTGATTTTCTCGGCTTAGTCTTAGACAATGTTTATTTTTAAAATTACTTCCCCAATGAACTCATAAGATGCGTCGTTTTATAAGTATAGGTAATCATGCGATGGCGAGTACAATTAGGTATTAATAGTAAGAGTTATGTTCGGAAATGTTGCCAAAATTGGACGAGCCGCTGTTTATTATTAGCATATGACGAGATTGAATACTTCTCCGTCAACATCATATATATTCTCTCGCCAAAGCCTAGTCCTGCCAGACTTTCAACCAAAATTTGGTACTTTTGTTCTCATGTTTTATCTAATACACAAAGAAGGCTGTGAGAAACGAAAATTAAGAGAGAACTAATATTTGAATGAATGTAATTAAAGTCAATATATTTATCTTTTTTCTTCTTTTTAAAAAGGCCATTTAATAAATGTTCCTATAGAGAAATAGAAACACTCGTGAAGTTTGGGAAAAACTCAAAATTGCGTGGAAACACTCGCTCTTCGTGCTCGTATTTCCACGCAATTTCTCGTTTCTCCCAAATTCCCACCCGTGTTTCTATAACTGTATAGAAACACGAATAATGTTTTCTATTTCTTAGATAATCCAGATGATATAATGATATAATAATATAATTATATAAGTTAGATTGTTTTGAAAACTATACGAACGCGGCGTCATGATGTTGTGAATGATCATATTGTTATATAATTATATGGGAAGTATGTCGGAAGACATTTTGCCGAAAGGCATTTTGCCGAACGAACATTTTGCCGAACGGACATTTTGCAGAACGGACAGTTTGCCGAAAGGAGAACTTACCAAAAATTGAGATGTCTTCTGAACTTTAAAGATCTTCAGAGCTCTCAGCACGACATCGATGTATCATTGTTGACAATGCACTTTCGACAGTCATGCGAGATGGATGTGGACGATGCGAATGGTTCCTGTCATGGTGTCTCGACCGGGGTCAAGAGTCCGCCAGAGCATTCCTTGGGTCGTTCGCATCTCTAATAAGATGTTTCTTATTTCTTCTTATCCAACGCATAAACAAAACCGTCGTAAAGCAATTTGCGATTTTCCTGAGAACTGTGAATATATTCCATGCTTCTGCAAGTGAAAATTGCTTATGTCGTTGTCTTTATATACGTTTGTTTGTTTACGACCTGATGTCAAAACCATATATATCTTATGAAATTGAAGCCGTGCTTGCGGTCTCAGGATATTGCCATGAAATGAGAAGATTCGCATGTTTCAAGATTCTCTATTTTTTAAAAAGGGAACTTAAACATTAAGTTAAACCTATTCCAAATACATTTTTAAACTACTCAAATGATGAAAGTTATTGTTGTTTTTAAGCGTTTATTAGCGAGTGGAAACTACGAACATGGCCGTCGTCCATTCAAATGGGAGTAATCGCTAGAATATTCTTGGCCTCAATTTTATTAAAAGAGATGCGCTATCTAGTGTATACAGCTATACTTCAATTACGATTACAGGACACCCTTTTCGGCGTTTTGCGGAAAATCGCTACTGCGCGCTCAATATCAGTCCGATTTTCATCAAATTTTTACCATTATTCGCAACAGCTAGCCTTTCGCGCACGTATTCGACATTTCCGCATTTCTCGAGGAAAACCTTAATTGAAAAGCTGTATAAGATATCTATGGTCAAAACACGTTCCTAACCAATGAGTCATCCGCTGCACAAACAAGGTACCCATAGTGAATATCATGTAATGGTTACTATACACAGTGGTTGAGAATTGCATGGCTGAGAAATGTTTGACAATCCCAAACACTTTAACGAAATAACATCTCTATTTTCGGCAAGTTATATTTTCGGCAAACTGTCCGTTTGGCAAAATGTCCGTTCGGCAAAACGTCCGTTCGGCAAAACGTTCGTCGGCAAAGTGTCTTTCCGCAAAATGTCCGGGTACCGAAGTATATAGCTATCAAAACTAAGATATTGGTCGGTTTATACAGTATGAGACCAAAGAAATCAATTAACTTTATAGGAGCGTTTCTTTTGTAAATCTAGATTTGAATTTTTAGGATTCGTATTTTTTGGATTCGTTAAACAAATGGAACGAATTGTGAGAATCGGAATTCGCCTGCTGTTTTCTCGCCATTTTTACAATTAATTTTCTCATTCTAGAAGGCCAGAAGCTCAAAAGAAACGTTGAATCCTAATCAAGATTCAGGTTGAATCCGAAAAATCCATATGTTGAGGTGGATTCATCAGATTCGAATCTTTTTTAAGATTTTGTTAAATGAAACTGACAATCGATAATCGGAATTAAAAATCCAAATCCGGATTGCACTAAAGGAACGCACCCTATATCCGCGTAGCTCTTATTAGACAAGTAAACTTATTTGACTTCCACAACCGCTACCACTCACTTTCACTGCCTTAGTACGCATTTGATTGGTTAATTGGGTCTAGTCCGAATGTGTTTATCTGATGCGTCCACGTGTTGAAAAAGTGCAAAGAAGAGCGACTAGGTGGATAACAATGACAAAGCGAGGCGAAATGTCGTACAGAGAACGGTTATTAGCATTAGATCTGCTACCGTTAACCTATGATCGAGAAGTCAGAGACTTTGTGTATTTCTTCAAATTATTGTTTAGTTACATTGACGTCAATATTGATAATTATGTGTAGTTTGTGAGTCATGGTCGTACTAGACTGAGCCATACATCAAGATATATCCTTCAAAGTAAACTCTGTAAAACTAACACTTTCCAGTCTTCATACAACAGTTATGTTGTAAAGATTTGGAACACAGTGTACCAAGAAGTCTCACCTGACATTTGCCGCAATCCAAACTCGTTTAAACACTATCTTAAACGCAGATACTATACATTAAATAGTAATATTTATGATGTAGACATAGCTTGTACGTGGTCGTTAACTCGTGACTGTCCTTGCCATAGGACTTAATAACACAAGTACTATATACGTGTGCGCATATTTAATTAACTATATCTAAACTAATTACGGGGACGTGGACAACCTTAATTGATATAGCTGTATGTGCTAAGTATATGGTGACATGTACCATGCATGGGGGAAATTAAAAACACACGTGCTATTTAGAAGTGAATACAAAAGGATCACCCAATAAAAATAAACAAATCAGATGGATTTAATAGTCAAAACAACGTGTAAACAAAAAATTGAAACCACATTGTGGAATATATTAATATAAAAGCTTACATGTAGGTAAAATCTATAAAACGGTCGTAGCTTTGGAAACGTCGAAATTTTGTTATAATTTTCAGGTAGATGCATCATGCACCGGCACCAATATGTTTGTTTCATTTCCTGACAGACTAAGGTGCGTCATTGTAAAAATCAATGTTTATGCAAACCTCGAGGGCCTGTTTCCTAATTGTTCCTCGTTCCGCCTAGTTGTCATAGTGAGATGTTCTCAAATTGTCATGACCGAGACATAGGCTAATTCCGCACTTTATCTTTTGTAGCATGCTCGAAGCTTCTTTCTTAATTAGTTTCTTAGACGTGACGTTTTTGTATAACTTCAACTAATCCCTGTGAGAATGGTTAATATAAAAAGTATTCCAAACGCGCGTGTTACGCAACCATCTCGCGCAAAAAGTTTAGAAGCAATAATTGTTTAATTCTACATTTAGGTGCGACTCACGAACTTGATATAAATATAATTAGCGAATTTGGCCAGGTTTGTTCAGTTCATGACGTACATTTCTGATATAGAGCTAGTAATGGGGCCAAATATGTCAAAACAACTACCTGTACTGTATACATAACTATTAGGCAGATTTTGATCGAGGAGGCGGACGTCCAAGACAACTTGAAAATGGCGTGGCATATCCATACATGGGCACAACACGCCGTTTTTACGTCGTCTTTGACGTCCACGTCCTCGATCCAAGTCTGTCTACCATCGACTGTTGTGCGTGATGTTGTCGTGTATCACGTATACAACTGCTGCCGGTATTGATTACATTAAATAATAATCTAACATGTGCGTAATATGCAATAATCAGACTGGCATTATGTCAAACTCTTTTTTGCTCAAAGTTCGAGCATAGCAAACTAAAATAGGCTAACTACGTAGTATTTTACACCTCATTCCCAGGATTTTCGTGAAAGAACGAAAGGAGAGAAAGGAAAGCCTAGCTGATCTCAACCGGTAAATTTTCCATTCTGATTGGCTTACAACATGCATACAGTAATTGTCCAAAAATGCTAGAAATTTGCAATAACATTTCAACATAACAATTCGACTATATGTAATTTTATGATTTCGTGTATACGAATATTTTATTGCAAAATAATCATAATAATTTTGGCTATAATTGAATCTCAAAAGCCGTGTCGACGAGAGTTGTGATATTTCCTGATGGTGCATGATACGTCTACTATAGCTGTAATCTTCCTTGTACAGCATGTATAATGTAACGCAGATGTCTGATGGAATACTACGCGTTGATTGCATTGTAGTAATACATTAATCTAGAATATTCTATACTAACAAATATAAACAAGGCAAACAACTAAATGAAACCAATAGTAACTTAGGCCCTGGGATAGCTCTACGCGAAGCCCCAAAGGTTATGTATATAGTCTCACTATAGTCTGTACACGATTCTCTTGTAGCGACAAGGGACATTTCGTAATACCCCGAATACTTGAAAATTTCGATTATACGATAAAATAAAACAAAGGTTGTGAAGGGAATCACATTTCCAGGCAGGCATTGCACCTGTTGGTGTCGAAACGAGGGAGTTTACGCGAGGTTTAATGATTAAATTTTGAAGGCCAAGCTATATTGTTCAAGACGAGAGAAAGGGAAATTCGTGTGAATCGCCACTCGATCGGAGACGCCTAGATGCATCTTGGAAATCATCTTGAGATATTGTTATGCCTTTTGCGGATTTTCCTGTCAATGTGGTTGAAAATCTTCAGAAATATCAGTACATTTTAGAAAACATCGACCGTGTCTACAGAGATTTCGGCCCGGTTTCGTGCCAAATTTCACTATGCAAAAAGAATATCGATTGAGACGTTTTTGGCTGTTTATTTATTTCGAAGACTTGTTTATTTCAGTTAAGATCATCTTGACACACCTTGACGAGTAGCTGTCGAATATATATTCCATATCACTTTTTCGACAAATGGAATGTCCATTGGCCAGCAATGGATGAACTATCGGAACTATGCATCACCGAATAAGAGACCATGTGAAAGTTGCCGATCGGAATAGTGCATCAACCGGATAAGAGCTTCCGCGTTTTTACCATTACGTAATTAACGGGTTGCAAGACCCCATGTGGACATGATTATGAAACCAGAGAGATGTTCGAATGGTCCAATGGATCCAATGGATCCAATGGACCAATTATTGTCCAATGAAATTTTACCTGTCCATTGGATCCAATGGACAAAATAACTTGTCCATTGGAAAATTACCTGTCAATTGGATCCAATGGAAAAATAATATGGAAGTCAATAGACATTTCTTATATCAATAATATTACAATATGTTGTCGCTTCGTTCTTAACAACTCACGCAATATATCATATAGCAATATATAATATGTTGTTGTTTCTTTCTTTCTTAAGTTAAGAAACCTACACGGAATATATCAATATAATATGTTGTTGCTTCGTTCTCAAGAGACCACGTATATAACGCGGAAAGGAAAGATCCTTATATCAATCATGATATAATATGTTGTAATTGCTTCGTTCTTAAGAAATCACGCAATATATCAATATAATATGTTGTGAACGTTCGGTTAAGAAACGTTCCTTTGTTCTCAAGAGACGCGCAATATATCAATATAATTTTCCTTCGTTCTCAAGAGACCACATACATAACACGGGAACGGGAAGATCCTTATATCAATAATACAATATGTTGTTGCTTCGTTCTTAAGAACTCACGCAATATATCAACATAATTTTGCTTTTTTGTCAAGAGACCACGCGTACATAACACGCGAACGGGAAGATCTTTACATGAATAAATAAATATAATATGTTGTTCCTTCGTTCATAAGAACTCACGCAATATATCATATGGAAACATAATGTTGTTGTACGCAATATATCAATATAATATGTTGTTGCTTCGTTCTCAAGAGACCACGTATACAACGCGGAAAGGAAAGATCCTTATATCAATCATGATATATTATGTTGTAATTGCTTCGTTTTTAAGAAATCATGCAATATATCAATATAATATGTTGTGAACGTTCAGTTAAGAAACGTTCCTTTATTCTCAAGAGACGCGCAACCATATCAATATAATTTTCCTTCGTTCTCAAGAGACCATGCACATCATACATAACACGGGAACGGGAAGATTCTTATATCAATAATATAATATGTTGTTGCTTCGTTCTTAAGAACTCACGTAATATATCTATAATATGTTGTTGGTTCATTCGGTTAAGGCACGCAATATAGCAAAGCATAGGCTAATATATGCTATATATGTCGTTGCTTTGTTTTCAAGAGGCGTGCAATATATCAATAGGCCTATAGCTAATATAGTAGAGTAGTTGCTTCGTTTTCAAAAACCACGCAATATATCATATAGCAATATTAATAATAATATGTTGTTGTTTCTTTCTTAAGAAACCTACACGCAATATATCAATATAATAATTATGTTGTTGCTTCGTTCTCAAGAGACAACGTGTATAACACGGGAATGGAAAGATCCTTATATATCAATATGATATAATACGTTGTTGCTTCGTTCTTAAGAAATCGCGCAATATATCAATAGTTATAAGACAATATAACATGTTGTTGGTTCGTTCAGTTAAGAAACTGATCACGCAATATAGCAAAGCATAATATGATGCTTGTGATGTTACTCTGAGTGTATATCCACACCGTGCAAGCTTGAAAAATACGCCTGACCACGGTGGGAACCTATGCGACCTTTGGAATACCAGCGCAATGCTCTGCCAACTGAGCTACGCGGTCTGGTCGGTTCGAGTATGTGATATTTCGGAACAGAATCTAGTTCCTTCGATATCAATGTTATCTATTAATCATGATTTTTTCTGTGTTGGTGTAATGTAGGCTACTCAGGTGAATATGATGCTTGTGATGTTACTCTGAGAGTATATCCACACCGTGCAAGCATGAAAAATACGCAATGCGTATTTTTCAGGCTTGCCCGTTGTGGATATACACTCAGAGTAACATCACAAGCATCATATTCACCTGAGTACATTACACCAACACAGAAAAAATCAAAGCATAATACGCTATATATATATATATATATATATATATATATATATATATATATATATATATATATATATATATATATATATATATATATATATATATATATA
>CACRXK020001483.1:12966-53766 GCA_902702795.2 Paramuricea clavata
TATATATATATATATATATATATATATATATATATATATATATATATATATATATATATATATATATATATATATATATATATCGTTGCTTCGTTTTCAAAAACCACGCAATACATCGTAGCTATATCAATATAACATGTTGTTATTTCTCCCTTAAAGTCGTGTTTACACTACAAGCCTTAATTCGCCTGGTGTTGGCCTACATTTTGGTAGTGTAAAGTGCAACAGACTTTGGCCTAGACTTGGCCAGACATATAGGCCAGGAAATCTGGGCCAACTACAACCCGTGGCCTAGGCCTGACCTACGCTTGTGAGAATGTAAACACTTGTACTGCTCAGAAATAACCTAACAGAAAACGCGTTCTTAAATGCGTTCCATTTGCGTTCCACTTTTACTGGAACGCACCTGCGTTCCGCGTTCCTGTTACCCTCGTATCGAAACCGGACAGCGTCGGAAATCATCGCTATTTCCCGAGTTTTAATCAGCGTTACTTTCACATTTTGTGTTTACACGTCTGTAAAAGAGGTATGGGGAAACTTTCGCAATATGCAAGAAAAAGAATCATTTCCTTACACTCAAGCGGAATTAACCGGACCAAAATACAAAAAGCCCTTGACCAAGAGGGCATTAAAACCTCGAGAAGTGCGATAAGTCTTTTCCAGTCGCATTATTCGAGGACAGGCGACATAGGCGACGCTCCACTCAGTGGTCGAAATGCCAAATTGGCACCAGAAGCCATCGCGTACATCGAGGAAAAATGCAAGAAAACGATGAACTAACGTCTCGAGAGTTGAAGGAAAAATGCCAAATGAATGCGATATCCAAATCTCCGAAGCAACTATTCGCAGAGTAAGACGTAAACTCGGTTGGAAGATGGAAAACGCCAGGTATTGTCAACTTGTACGCGAGCCAAATAAAATCAAAAGGATGGCATTCTGTCTCAAAGCATTTAGAGAGGAAGACGTGTTTAATAATGTTATATTTACGGACGAGACATTTGTGCAGATGGAGCAGTATGCAAGAGTATGTTTCCATAAAGATGGAACTCAACCAAAACGAAAAGACCGTCCTAAGCATCCATTAAAGGTACGGTACATGGCACTATTTTAAATTTTTTGTCATCTATTGTAATTATAGTATAGATATACTTCCATACCATTTTATGAACTCAACTATAAACACATTAATAATCATTATAAATGGCAAAGGAAATAATTGGCAAAGGAAATTAAATAAGGCACATTGCCTATAATTAATATAACTTCCAGGAGCCAGAAAAATCATACAGTATATAGTATAAGAACAGCCTGTAATATGTAATGTCACTAATGTGTATACATCTAGTTGAAGGACCTTGTAGATGGAGATTATGAAGTGGAAATTTATATACATAATGTGACCTAACCAGCAACAGTTGCGAAAAATACAGCTACAGGTCCCTGGCAGGAATCAAACCTGCGGCTCTGTGATTCCGGTGCAGCGCTCCAACCGAGCTACAGTGCAGCTCTAACCACAAGTTCATGTTTATGAGGGACCGATTACATGTAGCACTTTCAACCCTGGGGTTATAAGTGTTACATATAAATGTTCCGGGCATTGAAGTAAATAAGCGCCTCCATGTACCTTCTATTTTGTTTTATTGTGATAAATAATCACTACCGCACATGCTTGAATAACTCATGACGATTAAGTTCAACCCAGAGTCAAGTTCAAATCCAGGGTTGAAATTTTAACCCTGGGGGTTGAACTTGGCCCTTGTTTGAAAATATTGTCATGTAATCGTGCATTAATTTGATTTTGAGAGTTTTGTATTACAGACAGGGCTGAAATTTCAACCCGGCCAACAGGGCTGAGTTCAACCCAGGGGTTGAAGATGCTCCATGTACGTGATTGGCCCCTAAATTTCAATCTATAAGCTAGAACATTCAACTGTTATTCACTCGAGCGAGATCAACAAAATCTTGATATAAATGTACTAGCTAGCATGCATTGTAGTGAGTAACTTAGTTGTGTAATACCCTGGCCTCTGTACTATATATTCCCTCAATTAATAAACTATTAAAATTAATGCTCTGTTTACATGAGCCCAGGCTGACTGTCAACCCAGGTTCTCTATATACTATTAGTTTTAATTGCATGTTTACTTAATTTTTAGGTTCATGTTTGGGCTGGAATTTCCTGGCGAGGAGCAACACAAGTGTGTATTTTTAGTGGATGCATGGAAAGTATTGGCTACCAAACAATTTTAGAAAGGAATTTGTTGCCATTCGTCAGAAGGGTGTATCCTGATGGTCACCGCATGTGGCAAGATAATGACCCAAAACATACAAGCAACTCAACAAAGAAATGGATGAAAGATAATGGGATTGATCACTGGGTCACACCTCCAGAATCACCAGTTAGTAATCAAACTTACATCTATGATCTTCTGCAGTTACTTAATAGTTGTATTTTATTGCATGTTAGACACAATTAACATTGCACATTATTTACCATTAACCCATTGAGTTGCATTGCACCCTGATACACCCTACTTTAGTATTTTACTCTGTCTAACGCCAGACAATTTTACTCTGTCTAACACCAGACGATTTTACTGTGTCTAACGCCAGACGATTTTACTCTGTCTAATGCCAGATGGTTTTACTCTGTCCAACGCCAGACGATTTTACTTGTCAAGGGAAGAGCACTTGCACTTAATGGGTTAAGTAACACTGCTTTCCCCTAGACTTGATCGGTTATAATGACAGTATTTGTGGTGTGTGAGCCTTACTACCACAACAATTTGCGAGTATTTCTATCTTTTATAGTAATTAACCCATTGAGTGGCAGCACTCTCCACTTGATGAGTAAAATTGTCTGGTATTAGACAGAGTAAAATACTAAAGTAGTGGTTACACACGTTGAACATGGATAAGATCTAAAGTATTTGCACATTGTTTTGGTTCAAATTATGAATATTGCAGATCACTTTTCCAAATGATATGCACAAACAAATCTCAAATTTAGACACTCAAATTCCAGATCCTGTCTATAAGACCCTGTGAGTATTATAATTTACAAATTTTAAAATATGTAGTATTGAATATTAATTGTTGTCTAGGATTTGAATCCAATCGAAAATATTTGGGCTGGATTAAAGCATCATTTGCGAAAATATGTGAAACCAACAAACAAAGATGAGCTCATTAATGGAATTCAAGCCTACTGGAGAGAGCTAACAAAAGAAACATGCCAGCGATATATTGGACATGTTCAAAAAGTAATCCCTGCTGTTATAGCAAGTGATCGTGGACTTTCTTGGGTATTAATTAAATTAACAATTATTTGCTGATGGCGAGGTGATTATCTGTGAATAAAAACTGAGACAAAGTCAAGGTTTTTATTCATGATAATCACCCAGCTGGAGGTACCCTGGGTGCCAGAGCCTCTTGTAACAGAAGTGAGGGCACTGAGTGGAGGCTCTGGTCACTCAAGCATCCAGCCTCACTTTGGTGAGTTCAATATTTGAACTCTGTTTGTGGTTGGTCTAAATTTATGCGAGTCTTTTCATTGATTGACCGATGCTCATTGGTTAACCAATCAAAAGATTCACATAAATATTGACCAATCACAAACATAGTTCATGTTCGTGTGACACAGGGTAAGCCTGAGGTGAATAAGTATAATTTCCTTGGTGATTATTTGGAAAAAAAATTAAATAATACTCATTTCTTCATCATTTAATTGACAAAACTGCTTCGGCCACCATTTCGAAAATCGCTTAGGTAATTGTTATGTTTTATTATTATTATATAAAATATACATGTAGTGCTTTATGTACTATTTAAAAAACGAGCAGGAATGTTTTATTAGGTTTAAAGCCACGAGCGCGCAGCGCGAGTGGCTTTAGACCTAAAAAAACACGACTTGCGAGTTTTTTAAATGGCTTCAAAAACGTATGCATAATAAGTCAAATCTTTATATAAAAATCTTTATATAAAAATCTTTATACAAAAATCTTTATATAGTTTGCATAACAGTGGTCTTTTGTTAAAGTGTTCTTTAGCTGGTATAAAGACGTATGCACGCGACTAATTTCTTACTCAAGATTGGATAATTGCTTCATGAATTATTAATGAGTTTTTGAAGGAGATTTCTAGCGTTGATAAAACTGATAATCTCACATGTGCAGGGCATTTTTTAAGAAATTGCAACTACTGGAACCAAGTCACAATGAGGGCCTTTCCCCACACAGTTATGTCTGTGCTCATACTTATGTGCCCGACTTATTTCAAACGCTTATCATGCAATTCTAAAGGCTTAATGTTTCGTTCACAAAGACTTTCACGTATCAATGTTCATTCTTCGTGTGTGTGTCAGTTGTATCAATTATCAAATCTGTTTACCTTAAACGGTGGATTCCATTCTTATTTCTCTTGTGAATTAGTCAACTTATATATTGTGCACTGAACATTTATTGTAAACAGTGGTGGATCCAGCAAGGTTTTTCTAGAGGGGTGCTTGGTCAGTGTTTCTTTATAATTCTTTAGGGGTTGAGTATTCAAATGAATATAGGCTTTCTAACAACTCAAGCGTCGAAGGCGCAAGCTCTTGCAAACTTGCAAGCAAACTTGCTTTCAATTTTGATCTTAACCGCTTAAGCTGAATATTATATCTTATTATACTAATTAATAATAACTAAATTAGGAAAATAATGACTTTAAATGTTATAAATAAAAATATTTTGATGTTGCCAGAAATGTTATCGTGCAGTATCCTGTCCGCATATAATTGTCCCCATATTATCAAAAATAGGTATGGTACGGATAATGTGGCTAGCTTATTCAGCCTGTATAATTAATTAATACAGCTGGAATTCACATGGACACATTGTCCTAAATATTCTAATTCATCAGCAACAGTAATTGTGATACAAAATATTTTACTCTTCTAATGCCACACGATTTTACTTATCAACTGGCTCTCCACTTGCTGCCACTCAATGGGTTAATAATTACAGAATAATGGCCAAAATAAAACAGATGCAGTATCTTTCTTACAATGCCAATAAATGGCTGCAACAATCACTTGATTTAAAAATATGATCTCAGCACAATGGCGGTGGATTTACTTTTTCATATATTCTTCCCACTACAAGGTTCAGTGTTGTATGGTCATTGCAGTTGATCTTCAGGGACATAGTGAAACATCTGTAGTTGTGGGGTTTGGAGGATTTTACCTGAAATTTGAACTTCAATGTTAAAAATTTACTTGAGTGTAATAATTATTATTATTATATGGCAAGCATTTGTTTTGATGAATCGCGCAATTTGATTGGCTGCTGACGAGGCAGGATAAAAGTCTTTCAAAACTATTCAAAACGAAGAAAAATAAACCTAAACTAAAGAAAAGGAGCACCTTCTTTGGTTAAAGAACTTTCTCAATATGTTTTTGTTAGCGAAAGTCGAAATTACAAGGTAAATTTTACAATGTTTATAACTATTAAAGAAGTCAGAAATAGCTGTTTTTGACTTTGTGAAGAGCTGCAAATCTTATTTGCAGATAGCCGAGGAATTTGACACCATCCTAAATAAAAAATACAACTAAAGCAGCCACAGATTTAAATTTTTCCCTGAAAATTTCTGGGTTTTTTCGATAGAAAGAGATCTATTTATGAGATGAAGCGAACTAAAAATGTTCTTGTCCATACTGTTTATTAATTTTGTTGTTTCCATATTTATTGTCTTTGTCTTTGATTAAATGACGAAATACCTCGTATTTTTCTTGAAATGCTATGCAACTGTGTTAGTATTCTATATAAAAAGTGCTGTGGAGTAGTTTTACTAACCAAGCTTGAGAACATTTTTTACAATTGTTCTTTTTGCAAGTGTTTCGGACTTTGTACTTTGCTCTCGCGTGAGCTTTTTTCCCATTTTTTACAAACGTACAATGCCATATAATAAAAAAAACTTACTGACCTCAACCGTTCGGGCAGTACGGGAAAATATCCAACCTCGGTCTTGCTGTATTGACCTCGCTATCGCTCGGTCAATACAGCAAGACCTCGGTTGGATATTTCCCGTACTGCCCTCACTCTCGGTCAGTAAGTTACTATTATGGACGTTTTTCTGATTTATTTCCACTGTCAACCAGATGTCTCATTCAGTAAATTTATATGTCTGCAATTTTTACAAAATTACAGTTGGCAACACTAAGGGATGGGGCGTGGTTGTAAACCCCCAACTCTGGTAAATTCAAGTTTAAATTTTGACATTTTTCAGGTGAAATGTCCATAATAAAATCTTTATTTTTTCTACAGAAACTTATAATAAATTGATATAAATTTTCACTTGATAATTTCCATCTACTACTCCAACTACAGTATTATTCAATCGAAGTGTGATATCAAGATTTTGTTGGCATCTCACTTATGTAATAATGTAACAAAAGTATTGGAACAGATTGGCAAATAAATAATCATGGTGTTTTCCACATAAACAAAACTGTTATAAATATCACCATGCAATCATACAAGGAACTTCAAAGAAGAAGAATTCTATATTGATCTATACAGTACGATAACTAAAAGTACTATGTGGAAAGTATTACAGGAAAAGTTGTCCAAAACATGCAAAAAGTGGAAATATTTATAACAATATGTACATATAATGGTCGTAGAATAAGAATATAAATAGCAAGTCACGCTTTAAACCTAAGTTTGCGAATTGCACTGTCAATTGCCTTTCGACAAGCAGACAATGCTTTTGTTTTATCTTCCACTTGAAATTTCTTAAATATACTTTCCTTAATTAAGTCCATACGTGGATCTCTTTCCAGTGTCTTTTTCTGGTGCGTTCCTGAACAGTTAGAGTCTTTAAGCTCGTCTGCTTCAAACAATTTTTGGCAAAGTTTGAAATCGACGAACTTTTCTTGAACAATTCATCATAGACAGATGGTTGAATTGCGGAGACTGATGATGGTGAAATCACTGAGACTGATGGTGAAATCACTGAGGCTGTTCTTAGATTGACAGTTCTTTCCTCCGCTATTGTTGCAGTCATGCCTGGTAAAGTATTGTTTGAACAGATAGATGCAACTTCCGAAATAGTTTGCAGTACAGTTGACGACTCTTCATCAAAGCTGTCGAAACTACATGTAATTGGGTCGGTACAATTAAATATATCCTCTGGAATTTTGCACTCCTGATCTGGTTGCTTGTTAGAATTTTTTTATAACCGAAACGAGTTGGTCTAGTTTATTTTCCAAACTGGTTACCTTGTCCAGCAACTCATCATGGCAGGAACACTTTGGTTGCTCATTTCCATCCTTTTGGACACCAACTTCTTTCGAAATTCTCTTATCGGTCTGGACACTAACTTCTGCCTCACCTATCTTTTGATATTGTGATATCAATTTTCGCACTTTCTCTTGCTCAGCAACATGCAGGGAAGACAACGGTTCTTTCCTATCCTCGTCCTCTTTCACATTTCCATCTTCCTTATTTCCCTCAACTGGCAAGGCTTCTGCCTCAATGCTTATTATCTAAAAACAACCAATAAATAGTTACTGTATACTGTAGGCTAAACACTAAAAAGGCCGCTTATATTCTTTTGTAAAGGGGCTGACTTTAGCTTTTGCTTTTTGGGGGCTCAAGAGAATGTAGCACCCTACAGTACTTCCTTATCTTACTAATTAACCCACTGTGTGGCAGCACTCTCCCCCTGACAAGTAAAATCACATCTGGGTGCATAATGCCACATAGATGGTGCATGCGCAAATAGTCTGATTAACCCACTGAGTGGCAGCATTCTCCGGCCCCCTAAATAATAAAGTATGGCACATCTCTGCACATTGCCACTGATTAAAGTTAACAGGGTGTGTATGGGCCTATCAGTGAGGTACAGGCAGATAGTCTAATCAACTCGTTGTGCGGCAGCACTCAATCTCTGCCTGATCATGACGAGTAAAATTGTTGTCTGGCATCAGGCAGTCGAGTAAAATAATAAGTAGCGAGGGCACAGTGCCACCTAACGGATTAAGCGGTTTTTAGTCCCGGAACTTGTAGACTTTGTAACATTCAGCCACAAGTTTTCAACTTTTCAACAGCTTTTTGTCTCATTTAATATGACTGCATTGGTTTAATTGAAATGTGTATATAAATTATGCAAGTTAAAAAATGTCCATTCAGTAATTATTCTATTCAGAAAGCAGTAGTTGAAGAAATGCAGGCTTTAATCGCTTCATGAATCATGACTTGTGTAATTATATTTGATTGTGTATTTCTTAATTGAGCCAAAAATCAGTTGAAACCTTGTGATTGCCTCCATGCAGTGCCCCACACACAGCTACTATAAAGTAACATATACAGAAAAAGGCCTCCATCAAACACATGGGTTACTTATGTTTAATTAAGGAGTTACAATCTAGCTTTTAATCTAGCTTCAACATAAATTAAAGTTTCTGCATGATTTAGAAGATGCTGAAACAATGCAACATCAATATTGTTTTACTAGACATCAGAGGACTACATGCAGTTATTACACAGCAAATGCAGAGTACTGCCTAATGTCAGATTAGTTTACTCTGTCTAACGCCAGACGATTTTACTTGTCAGGGGAGAATGCTGCCACTCAATGGGTTACATGAATTAACATAGATTAAAGATTCTGATTTAGGTGTTGAAACAATGCGACATCAGTACTGTTTACATCAGAGGACTAGAGTATCACACACACATGCAGAGTACGTACTGCCACTCAAACGAACTTAAATGAGTCAACATAGATTAAAGTTTCTGATTTAGAAGATGCCAAAACAATGCAACATCAGTGTTGCTTATATCAGTGAGAGGACCACAGTTATCACACAGCAAATGCAGAGTACTGCCTAATGCCAGATTAGTTTACTCTGTCTAACGCCTTACTTGTCAAGGGAGAGTGTTGCCGCTCAATAGGTTACATAATTCAAGTAGACATAGATTAAAGTTTCTGATTTAGAAGATGCCGAAACAATGCGACATCATGAGTGTTGCTTACGGTACATCAGAGGACTGAGGTATCATATAGTGTGCAGAGTAAAATGATCTGGAATTATATAGACAGAGCAAAATAATAAAGTAGGGCACATCTCGGCACAGTGCCACTGATTAGGGTTAACAGGGTGTGTATGGGCCTGCCAGTGAGGTACAGGCAGATAGTCTAATCAACTCCTTGTGTGGCAGCACTCAATCTCTGCCTGACGAGTAAAATTGTTGTCTGGAATCAGACAAAGTGAAATAATAAAGTAGCTAGGGCACATCAGGACACAGTGCCACTTAAAGGATTAAGCAATTTTTAGTCCAGGAACTTGTAGACTTTGTAACATTCAGCCACAAGTTTTCAACTTTCCAACAGCTTTTTTCTAAATAAATAAGACTGCATTGGTTTGAAATGTGTATATACATGCAAGTTAAAAAATGTTCTTTCAGTAATTATTCTATTCAGAAAGCAGTAGTTAAAGAAATGCAGGCTTTATTAAATCTCTTCATGAATCATGATTTGTGTAATTATATTTGATTGTGTATTTCTTAATTGAGCCAAAAATCAGTTGAAACCTTGTGATTGCATGCCCCCAAGTAACATACCATATGATACTATTTGGATTTTGGAAAGAACTTAGACATAGACATATCTTCTTTGGTCTTTTTGCCTTTGACTGATCAGATCATTCTTTGGATTTCATTCGTTTTCTTACTTCCTTTGGCCGAGCCTTTGGCTTTGACGATACACATGTACAAGTTGCCTTCGTGTTATTTCCTTGTGTCTCTTTCCCAGTTGTCAGCGTAGTCGGTGGCATATTTTCCTTGTCAACAGTCACTTCTTCATGTTCATTCCCAAACATCTGAATTAAAAAGTCCGTCTCCGCTTCTACTAGAACGCTAGGATCATCTATATAATACAGAAGAAAATGCAATGTATTAAGTTGTAAATAATACTAGCGGTGCTCTAGCTGCTCTTGCAAGTGAAAGGAAAGCCCCCTAGGGCCCTGATTAAAGCCAAATAAAAATGTCTACTGTCACCGGAATTTGCAACTTGATATATAAGCGAATATTTTGCCTATTAATGCCTAACAGTAGTTAGAACTGAACGGGAAAGTTTAGTTTTTTATTTACCATGTAGCTTGATCACACTTGCTTCGAAGTTCTCCTTCCCGAATTCCACAAGCACAGTTGCTCCCTCTTGGACCACGTCACATTCAATTACATGTTTTACTTTTGTCGTCTCCAGAACAGCCGTTGTCTGGTCAACACTGAAAAATATTAGCATTTGCTTTGGCTTTACATGCTGACGAAGTAATCCATGAGAAGCCATCTTGTAAAGTATAAAATGTAAATGTTTCGATAATTCGCTAATCAGAACAGCCGCCGACGAGAGCAGATTGCAGAATGACAAAGTGATCATCAATCCGCATTTTTATAATCGCTTTCCAGTAAAGAGTCACGAATCAAAATAACCTACACATCACATACATGTTTCCGAACAAACAATTTTCCTAATGGCTCCTAATTATCATGTCACTTGGTCGTGTGTTGAATAGGCTATTGAATTTGTTTCCGACAGAGGTAGCCAAAATGTCACACACAGTGTTATGTTTGGTTTTTTATGCTGAATCATCATCAGACTCTACGTTTAACACTACCAAAGTTTCTATGTGGTCGCAGAAGGAGTTTTAAATGGGTAAACTAATACTGGAAAAGCACAAGGTAAGGACGATCGTTCAGTTTATTAGCCATCCTGTAGACTAGAAATACAGATAATTCCACATATTAACAGACAGTGTCAGAGACATTGGTCCGAGACCGGAGGAGGAGTGGTCACTATACCGTGATGCATTGCGAGTATTCCAATTAATTATATATTATTGATTTTACACGAGCGGGCGGTTATTGTTCGCTTGACCTTCACTATCAAAACAACAGGAGTGAGAAATATGGCGGATTTTGTAAAGCCGATTCACCGCCATAAAGCTTCAGTTTTGGAAGGACACGGTTTTCTTTTTGTTCATTGTGTATCGTCAGAGCCTATGCTGTTGGTTCCTATGGGTTATCGTGTGTTCAGTTTCAATGCCGTGAGATTTACATCAGAAGAATCGCTATATTTGTCTCTAAAATTTGATGAAATATTCGCCGATTGCAATAGCCCATCATTGATAGAGTATAGAGATACATTCCAGTTTTGTTTTTAGGGTAAGTTGTTTGTTTTAATCCTTAAAGCCAATACAAAGCCAATGTATCTACGCAATGCTTTTTCTATGATTTTATAGCCAATATTGGTAAAAATATTTGTGCTTTCTATTTTGAATATAGATAGATAGATATTTATTAATATATGAATATATGCATATAGAGCTAAAAAATAGTTTAAGTTAGAGAAGCCAACACTGTTCATTTGGTTTGATCATAGAGGTTTGATTACTTTGGTATTTTATACGACTATACGTACTATTAAAGTAATTAACCCATTGAATTGAATCGAGTTGCATTAATTGCGCCCTGATGCACCCTACTTTATTATTTTACTCTAACGCCAGATTATTTTACTCTTTCTAATGGTAGCTGGCCTATCTGCCCATGTGCCTAGTTAACCCATTGAGTCACATTGTGCCCTCATGCGCCTAACTTTGATATTTTACTCTGTCTAACGCTGGCACTTAAAGGGTTAAACAGAAGATTGTTTTTATATATTGCAGTTCTCTGACCTCAGTGATCTAAGACGAGATGGGACAGGACTATCTTTGGGAATGTTATTTTGTGGGATTTCGATATTCTGCCATTGCCACCTTCTCAAACAATTCAACCTCGAGGTCCAGATACTGTTAATGAAGATTTGGACAGTGTGCTGACACTAATAAATTTACAAGGGCAAACTGGATATAACTGTGATCTACAACCAATAAATTATGTGTGCTTGGCGGGTACTATTACTCTACAGTGCAGCATTGCTTACTGCAAAAACTGGACCATGGGACAGAGATGATCCAAGAAACAATTATAACAGTGACATAGATTACTAGGATATTGTAAATTGATGTTTGTGATGTTATTCTGAGTGTGCATCCACACCGGGCAAGCTGAAAAGTTTGCCTAACCATGGTGGGAATCGAACCTGCCATCTTTGGGATATTAGTCCAATGCTCTACCAACTGAACTCAGCTCGGTGTGGATGCATACTCAGAGTAACATCACAAACATATTCATCTGAGTAAATAACACCAACACACACAAGAAGTATATTGTAAATTGTTGTTATTTTATGATGGATTCCTACATAATATATTTATTTTATTATGGATCCCTACAATTGGGTCATTCCAGAAAACATTCATACCGCCCCCACGGAGGAAATAGGAAGTTAACCCCCCTACCCCCTTCGGATGTCCTAATACATTTACTATTATCAGAAACAATTTTTTCTCCCCTCCCCCTCCGGACGGCAGAAATTTCCTCTGTGGGGGGAGTATGGATCTTTTCTGGAACGACCCATTATAACAGTGACACAGATTATTAGGCTAATGAGGTAAATTGTTATTTTATTTTGTTATGGACAAAATTTCTCCAGATCCATGGTCTTTTTTGGCAATAGATATCAACTTGATCAAAGCTTTATTTTTCTCAAAGGTCCATTTATGTTTTTTTCACTGATGACTTCTGTGATAGAGTCAGCCTGATCTTTCTGCTAGGAAACTACAAAAAAGTATGTCATTTACTAAAATGGAAATTGGGGCGCAGATGACATATGAATAATCATACATGAATAATGTCACACTGCAGAATAATGTTACACAGAGGTATTAAGGTGGAGTAATACAGACAGACAACAAAATTGCTGCAATTTGCAACAAAATCTGATTTCAACGGATGTTAAGCGGAGATGTTGACACATAACTAAATATACAAGTCATAGAAATGTTGACACATGCATGTTGTGTCGTACATGCGTTGAAATCAGATTTTGTTGCAAGTTGCAGCAATTTTGTTGCTCGTATTTACTCCAGCTTTGCACTGAATATACAAAGACAATTTATAAGAATAAAATAGCAAAGAATATAAGTACAATTTCGTCGACCATATTTTTTTATTATACCTTTGCTGATGTGCCAGGACTTTGAAACAAAGCTCGATTGAATGTAGTGAATGATGAACTTTCCACACGAGTTATTTTCCTGGCCTATCAGTATTAAATTTGAGTTTCCTCATTTTCTAAATCATGATCAACAATGAGAACATCGTCATCATTAATAGATTCCATTTTTTGCTCCAATAAACTCGAATAAGTCGAATTCTATAAAAACAAATTATACAATCAGGTACAATACGTTTATAGAATAGCTGGCTTGTTTACGTTGCATTCGCGCTATATTTTCTGTAGAATTCCTCTTTTCCCACGATTGGTGACAACAAAAGTAAAAATACCCCATTTTTAAACAACAGTTACTCGTCGGTTTCAGGGGGTTATTTATGTTTTAAGGTACCAATAGAAAGGGAAAGGTGAATTTTATTGAATTTCCCGATTTATAAACCTAATAACCCCCTGCGTATATCATGGCCGTTTTCGTGTAATGGCACTATACCCGGGATATACCCCATTTTCAAACCGCGATAACTCGTCGGTTGGAGGGGATTATTAATGTTTTAAAGTATCAGCTAGAACCGTAACCCTCCCCGAATTCAATGATGTGAATTTTGCTGGATTTCCGATTTATAAACTATTTAACCCCCGGCGTATATCAATGCCATTTCTTTTATAGCCCCGAAATATACCCAATTTTCAAACCGCGATAACTCGTCAGTTCGAGGGGGTTATTTGTGTTTGAAGTATCACTATTGATATAAGAATAATCCTTTCTGAATTCGATGCTGTAAATTTTGTTGAATTTCCTGATTTAAAAAGTATTTAACCCCCGGCGAGTATCGGAGGCACTTTTGTAACATGTGCACTGACCCGAAACCAAGGATAATTCAATGCGTGATTAACATCACTAAAGCATGAACAACCACATAAAACAAAAATCGTGCAATTAAGGTCTCAAATAAAACAATTATAAAAACATACCTTCCAAAAATCAAAATTTTCAGAGTGAAAATTCGCGATAAAAAAACACAATTTTTCGACAAACATCTCTCAAAGACTCGCAAAGTTCAATTCCGAATATTAACGAGAAGCAATGCATTGTGGTATAGTGACCTGTCCTCCTCTGGTCCGAGACAGAGGTCATACTATAATTTTACAAAATGTATTTGTAAACAAAGCATTTGATTGACTTCATTTATTTCAGAACCAATTATATAGGAAGGTTGAACTTCGCAATGCCAAATGAACTTTATTGTCATTTTTGTCACACGCGAAATCATGATCAAAACCCAAAGACATTTTATAAATAGCGTTAGTGAAAACTGAAACCTAGCTGTCTGATACTCATATATTTTGTATTACCCATCACTGATAAAGGCATATGTAGCGCCCGGCGACGGAAATGTTTCAAAATCAAACACCATGGTTGTCAAAAACATCTCACACCGCAATTTTTAATAGACAATACTCGATTATTAATTAGACAAAATGCGCGAGCATTTTCTATCTTACTCATGCAACAATCGTACGCCCCCGATTAATGATTTTTTATCACCTATCAGCTTTGGTCTCTGTGTTATCGGGCACTGATGTATTCGGTGCCATAAACATAGTATTTATAAGGAAAACACAATATTGCAAGTGTGCCGTTTTAGATAGAATCGACCCGATACGTTGGGTAGTCAAAAATATTATAGTCACTAGTATTTTGACTACTTGTAAATACTTATAATCATGTGTATAATGACTCAGTTATGCGTAAAAAAACAATACATGATGACAATTTAAAATAACACTATCTTTGTTTCTGCCCGTTGATCCCGTCTGAGTCTGAGATGTGGCCGTGAGCAGGAATATTTGTTTGAGCCGGCTGAGTCAGTCACTATACTAACTCTTGACAAAGTTGGCTACTAACTCTTGACGAAGGGCCTTCGCTCGAAACGTCGTGTTTCTAGTTCTATTGATTATTTTTTAAGCTAGTTTCAGCATAGCTTTTTACTTGACCAACATTGCCATTGGTACAGACAGTTTTAGTATATGAGTCAGTCAGATTTATTTTCATCCCGTGATGTTAAACCGTGGACTGAAATGGCTTGTGCACAGCACATACTTTTCCAGCTCGGTTCTGTTTGACTCGGCTTACATACATGTATATACAGTTGAAACAAACATGCAAGACAAAGCCATTAAACATTTTAAAAATTATTCCGGTTTTAATACTGCAGCCCAGACTGTGTCAAATTTTATCAGCCAGGGATTAGGCTTAAAATAATTATTTATAGTTGTCAAGTGTCAAACCCTACTACAAGTAGCTCAGGTTTCATTCGGTCGGGATTTTCCGATGCAAGAACGTGGTTTTTGTGTCTGCGAAGCAGATATATATATGCTATCGCATACGTGACTGTACCGTATGTTAACAAATAGCCATTCAGCGACGAGCTTATATATTTTAAGCCATTTTATGCCAATTTAAGCCAATCAGCGATTCGTTTATATCAATTGTTTACATCGTGCCCGCTGATCTAACCTGCGAACGGGCATACTTTAGCCTCGTCAGGCCTCGTGTACCAATCGTGTCTTATATTCTTTCAAAAATATCTTGATTTTGTCTTGTTTGCGCTATTATTTTAGAAGTTAAACGAAACTTACCTGGAAGTTGAAGTTTGACTGGAATTCTATCCCATAAGATTAGTAACCAAGGACTGACAAGAAGAACGAACGCAGGCTCACCTGGAGTGACATCACATCATTATTTGAAAGCAACGCACATTGACCAAGCATAAACAGAACCAAGAAGCAATATCATCAGACTGACAACCCAGTAGGAGTGGGCGGGTGGGCTTGTCAGTCCTTGGTTACTAATCTTATGGGATAGAATTCCAGTCAAACTTCAACTTCCAGGTAAGTTTCGTTTAACTTCTAAATTCTATCCCATAAGTCGTAACCTACGGACTGACATGAATTCTTCAAAGCATGCGAGGTCGCTGTGAGTATAAAAAATACCGACAATACAAACTTATGCAAATAAGTTTAATCTGAATGTTTAGAAATAAATAAATAAGTTTCCCTTATACACACTATCCAACCACTGAAACACAATATTCTAATAAATATTACGTACGATAAGTGTAAGATCTACTCAATAACCCCTTTGTAATAGAAGCGCCTAAATGTGGTAGCATTCCTCCAACCTGCTCTTTGCAGAATTTCATCTACTGGAAGATCTGCTGCATAGGCTGCTGTTGCAGCCGCGTGTCGTGTAGAATGTGGTTTGAATAAAGTAATGTCAATACCAGCACCGGCTAAGACAATTTTAATCCATCAAGCTAAAGTTTGAGATCCAATAGCACGATGCGGTTTTATCGTTGCAACGAGTAAATTGACACTTTGTCGTAAATGTTTAGTCTTCTCAAGCAGGGGCGTAGGAAGCACCTGGAGTTTGGGGGGGCACCGGCTTGTAGGGGCACATTACTATCGGAAAGGGCACCTAAAAAATTTTTCCCGGAAATGTTGTCGACGGGGGGGGGGGAGAGAAATTTCTCCTGAGGAAAATTTTCCGTCGTATCATACCGAAATTTATGTTTGTGACCTAATTTTTAAAAAAAAATTGTAAATTTCCACACAAAAACGGCACCTATTGTTTTAATTTAGTATTTACAGCGACATTAGCTTCTACAAAAGGGGCACTTTTCCTCACAAAAAAGGGCACTTTTCAACACAAAAAGGGCACTTTTTATCACAAAAAAGGGCACTTTTAGTCCTTTAAAAAAATTGGGGGGGGGGCACGTGCCCCCCCCCCCCCGCTTCCTACGCCCCTGTTCTCAAAATACGCTTCTAAACATAAATATGGGAAAACATCAGAATCCAAATTGTATCTAGGAACAATAACAGGTGGAACTGAATAATTTGGTCTGCTTTGTTTGATATGCTTATCAAGAACAAACACAAATTGATCATCTGATTGTATCATGCAGCCATTGTTAATATTGAGGTGTATTAAAGTTTGCTTCCGCTGAATAGTCACCAAAGCCAATGACATTGTTCATTTGTGACTAAGCTCTTTAAGACTTAAACCACTGTTAGGGGTGAACGTTTTCAGATAAGCCAAAACTGTTTGGACATCCCAGATAGCATGATGCTTATTAGCAGGTGGTTTCCGTTCAAATGCCCCTTTTAGGAAACGACAAACTATTGGGTGCTTCCCCACTGGAAAGTTACCAATAGAAAGAAAACATGATAACGCTGATCTGGCACTGTTAATACTAGAATATGATAAATGCAATTGTGTGTACAAGAATTCCAAAACTTGATTTAAAGTAGGGGAATGTGCAAGAATTTTCCTTTCACGACAGAATAAATTCCATTTTTTAAGATAACTCGCATACTGTTTTTGTGTAGAAGTTCGCCATGAATCGAGGAGTACACCGGTAATGTGGTCAGAAAAGCCCTGGTTCTGATAATGTTGCCGGACAAGGGACATGCCATCAACTTCAGCTTTCCTTGCATGCTGTGAACCTTGCCTAATGGGTGTCTCAATAAGTCCACTTGAGGGGTCCACAACAACAGCTTTGGCTGCTGAATGAGCATCTGTAGAAGAAGAGGGTACCATGTTTGTGTGGGCCATGCAGGGACCAGTAAAACCCCTTCGGCTTGGTCTCGAGAGATTTTCTCCAGACATTTCGGAATGAGACTAAAAGGAGGGAAAGCATAAAAATATTCATTCGCCCATGATACACTAAAAGCATCCACTATTGCAGCATGTGGATCCGGGTGCCAAGAGGCATACCGTGCTACCTGTCTGTTCAACAAAGATGCAAACAGATCAATACTAAACTTAGGGAATTTTTTGGAGAGTTTGTGAAAAATATCCGTATTAAGCTGCCATTCATGATCTGACAGATGTTTTCTAGAAAGTGAATCTGCAACTACATTGCTGGGTCCTGGAATATAATTAGCAGTGACCCATATATTGTGGGAAATGCACCACGCCCAAATCTTTCTGGCTACTGTATCACAAGCAGAAGATCTACATCCCCCCATGTGATTGATATAACTAACGGCAGTCATATTGTCTAACTCGAATTTAATGTGGACGTCAGACTTCTCCATACCAAATATTGTTAAACATATAAAAACAACATACAGTTCCCTTACATTAATATGTAGGGTACGCTGTTCACTTGTCCACAAACCCTGAGACTGTAACTGAGGATTAGTAGTACACGTTACGCCCCAGCCAAGATCACTAGCATCAGTCTGAAAGATATAGGAGATGACGGGATGACGTAGTCGCCTAGATGCATGCATTACATGTGTAGTCCACCACTGAAGCTCCTGCTTTGCTGCCTCAGAAAGGTGCATAAATGCCCGATAATTTCCATTATTCCGTGCAAGGGCGTTAATTTTATCGCGTTCAAGATTGCGATAGTGTAACCGACCAAACTCAACCCCAGGGAGGGCAGAGATAAGTGTACCAATAACACTAGCAACGAATTGAATTGTAAGTTTGTTGCCACGCAAAGCCTGTAAACAGAGATCTCGCAATTTGACCTTTTTCTCTAGGGGAAGTTTTACTATCATTAACAAACTATTTATTAAGAACCCCAAAATTAAGAGCTCTTGGGAGGGTATCAATGCACATTTGTCAGGGTGGACATGCAACCCGAGACTAATAAAAAGTCTAACACTATCCGATACATTAACTACGCAATCCGAAAATTCCTGACCTTGAAAATAAAAGTCATCAATAAAACCACTGTTAATGTGTCCTTTTTGTCGAAGAGTAGCCAAAACTGGCTTCATGACTTTGGTGAAAATTCTGGGAGAACTAGTTAGCCCCATGGGCAGTACACAAAACTCATACAGTTGTTCATTCCAAACGAATTTGAGAAATTTCCGTTGTTCGTCTGCAATAGGAATAGTGTAATATGCATGCTTTAAATCAATAGAAGCCATATAGGCTCCTGGAGTAACAAGACTAAGAATTGCAGCAAGCGTATCCATTTTGAAATGTCTGTAAAGAACAGCCTGGTTACAGCGCTTAAAATTAAAAATCAATCGATATGAACCATCCGGTTTTGGTACTACAAAAATTGGAGATATACATTCTCCCGCAGCATGCATCGATTTTGATATGACTCCAAGCTGCAGTAGTTTATCTACTTCCTTACTAATAATATCATGTTGGTGGACATTAAAATACTGATGCCCTGGAATGCTATATTTAGAAGGGTCATCAATGAACTCTATGTGACAATGCTCTATATTATCTAAAATCTCTGGGTCAGATGTGATCTCTGACCATTTAGAAACACAATTCTTAGTATTACCAGCCCTAAAACCTGGCTGCTCAGAAATAAGTGATTTAACATTAGTTAATAAGTCAACATACCAGTTGCGAGTGGGCTTTTGGTTGCTTGCCTTTCGCTCGTACTGGGGCACATTCTGAAAATTCTGGCGCTGATGAAAACCAGAACCAAACTGAGAACCGTGGCCACGCTGGCTTCTACCACGCATTGAACCGCCTCGAAAACCTCTCGTAGCATACGGGTGAAATCTCGGACCTCGTCCACGAAAACTGGTCGTGCCTTTACACACTTTGTGTTTGTTGAACTCGGCCATCTCTTTAACGCGTTTAGCAGTGTCGCCTCCAAAAAGAAATTCGTCAGCTGGACTCGTAGTACTACAAAGCCCCTTGGCAAATTCCGCTTTAAATTAAGGTCTGATAACATCCCGTCGTCGTTGATTGAGCTCATAATTAGCAGTCATTGCCAGTGTGAGGCCATCTAAACAACTGTTTAGAACATCTTTGGACACATTGGCCGACAGCAAGGAATTAGTTGCTTCAAGCTGGCAATTAATAGAACCAATGCAGCTTGTGTTGACTGAAATTTAATGTCTGTAACGCGTGCCTTGCCAGGAATTTCATTCCAAATACTTGGTTCATATTTAGGCAGGCATAATTGAACATTTTCGGGTGTATTATGACGTTTGGCGATCGCTTTAGCTTGATCTTGGCTTACTCTTTGCAGTCGCAATTTATTAACCAAATCGCCAATTTTCTGACTAATTGCTGGCCCTTTAACATCAACGTTAAGATCTAATTGTTGCTCATATTGCAAAATTTCAGCTTCATTTGCATTGGCATTAGTGATGTCGGCACTAACACGGTCAACTTGTCCGCCTGATTGAATTAAACTATCAATGTCCGCCTGAATATCGACATTTTCAGGATTCTCAACATGGTCGTCAGTTGGCTGAGAATCTATTTCAACATCATCTTCCTGATATTGCTCAGTAAAGCTTGTAAAATTTTCGTTTAAGCGATTCAAACTCATTAAAATCGCGCGGTTCACTGCACTTTGATCAAAATTTTCATCAATAGTGCTATCTAAGTCAAGATCGCTCACTAGCGGATCTATAGGCCTTGAACTTTGCTCTGCACATATGCTCACACTGGAGACATTGGCCTTCGACATGGTCTAGGAGAGAAACGTAAAAACTACATTACTATAGTATATTTTAAAAGACACACCTAGATTTCGTAATCGCTCCGACCATGTCCATATAATGAATGCCGTACAAGGTCATTCCAGGTAAAAATAAGCGGAATTCGTACAGAATACGCTGCACCTAAACTGATATTTAATCCAAACTTATACTTACCTAACTCTCGTCGAAAACCAAAACTTGAACTGGAACTCGAAAATCGACGTCTACTCCCAACGGTTGATCCTTGTTCAATGATGTGATGTCACTCCCGGTGAGCCTGCGTTCGTTCTTCATGTCAGTCCGTAGGTTACGACTTATGGGATAGAATCCTTGTTGTCATCATTGATGCATATGGTCTTGAAGGGGAACACTGGCCATTTTGCAAGAGTCGTAATTGCTCTTCCAATTTGGAAACAATATCTGTTAGGCATGTCATTACTATACAAAAATGAAAAATAAGTAAATGTTACCCATTAAGTTTCATTGCATCCTACTTTATTATTTTACTCTGTCTAACACCAGGCAACTTTACTCTTCAAGGGGATAGCAGTTTTGCTCAATGGATTAACCCTTTCATGCACCCCATATGCCCAACTTTAGTATTTACTGTCTAACGCTCACTCTATCTCATCATCTGTGTAAATTTAGTATTTACTCTGTCAGACAATGTTACTCGTCAAGTGAATTAGAGTCTTGAACATTAATGGGTTAACAAGACATCTGCCATTATGTCCTGTTAACCCATAAATACTAAATTTAACATTAAATAAATCTTAATTAACTCAATTAAACACATACCAGTTGCCACTGCCCGGCTTAGGGGTGTTTACAAGATCCAGACTGATTTGTCTGGCTTGGGGGGCCACTTTAGCTAGGCCAGTATATAATTTTCTTCATATAAAGCACTAATTAAGAAGACTAGTCTGGCTAGGCAAGGCTACGATATTCTGTATCAATTGCAATAAACTTGGACAGTGCTATTTTTACCTCACAACACCAGTTTGTCAACTCAATCCAGAAATTTCCAACTGTTGAGAACAATATTTTGAGCCGGACTATAGCCCAGCTGCAATATTTAATCTAAAAATGTACAAGGACAACGTTAGAGCCTTTGTCTCAGCACTAGCTAGTGACTATAGTGCTTATTCCAGCTTTACAAACATATCATTTTATACACCTGAAGCTCATTAACCCATTCCCAAATTTGAATTTTGGGCAAATAATGTGCTGCAATTTGCAGCTTTCAACACACTGAAAATATCACATCAATACTTATATTTCAAGTATTAAAATGATAACATATCTTAATAATATTAACATATTTCATATACTTTGACAAAGGTCGTCTAGCAGTGCCAAATTATGCCAAAGGCAAAGACACTTTATATTGTGGATTGTTATAATTAAACAACAGTGCGTAATTTAGTATAGAATTCCCAATACTATATATTCGAATTCATATTTTATTCTTTCTTCCATCGCTAGAAACCGAAATTTTGTATGTTTTATGCAAATTGACGCGGCAAATTCAAACATTCAACGGAATATTTTCACACATGACTCAAAATTTTTTACTACATTATTTCGGAATTAAAGTGCTTAAATAGCATCAAAAATGAAAATATTCTTACCTGTGAGATCTGAATAACATTTTAAGAACTTTCCAATGCCGTTTCCATCGTTTGGGTTGAAAATATAAGGGAAAATTTCCCTTCAAATCCGTCCATGTGCGAGTAATTTGAAATTGCAATTTTAAAACGACGCTATCCCATGAAGCTTTGCGCCCTCACACGTAAACTAGGTACCAGGTTTCCAGTCAATGCGCGATGAGAAAATCAGAAAACACATTAATATCTCATTGAAGAAAAAAAATGTACTGTGAAATAAGTATATTATTAAGTAATTATTAGAAAATATTCAAGAACAAATTGTCTTGAAAGGAACAAACTTATTCCAAGAACAAATTGTCTTGCAAAAAACAGATTTCTTAGTTAAGAAATATTTTTCTAAAATCACAATACTTTCACCGATTTTTTGCTGTGTACTAGGCAGTATAAATTAGGCTTAAATCGATATCAATTATAGGTTTATCACATTCTATGAAATTATCTATAGAATATCCCATACTATTTCGGCATTAGAAAATATTCTATAGAATATGTTACTGGATGTTTCATATGAATGTGCAATAGAATATTCTATAGGATCTGGAACTTCTATAGAATATGGCAATAGAATATTCTATAGGATTGCAAGTCCCATAGAATATTCTATAAGATATAGAATAGTCTATACCATATTCTATAGGATTCTATAGAACATTTTCGTAAGGGTTATAATGGGCCATATCAGCAGCTGTAGCACCAGGGAATGTCTTTAACTTGATATTGTAGCTTAGGCCGTTTTGCAATCGCTTTTTATTCATGTGTTTGATCATCGAGTCTCCGAAAATAGCAACAGTTTGTTTGTGCTTGTCATATTTTGTTGATCTAGGAGTATTTTGTGCTCGATTTGGATTCCGCTCGTTATATCTTGTTGCTGTAGTCAAATTTTGTGCTCGTTTTGTATTTTCACTTTGATGAGCACACTGTTGGCTGGACTCGCTGATTGAGGGTTCGTCGATTGTTTCTTCTACGTTGAGAGCCATATAAGAATTTTTCACTGGAATATTTGGTTGAAAATATTCACTAGTTTGATTTTGTTGTTCTTGTTCGACTGCTAAATTAGCATCAATTTGATCCCCCGCGCAATCGTTAGACTCATTAATATTGTTCAACAGTCTAATGACTGTGATTAGGCTTGCTTTTTCCTCTTCAGCGTTTTTAAGCTTGCCTTGTAGGTCGGCCAGTATGTAAGCCAAATTGGCCATTCTTTCCTCCAAAGCACTGTTTTGGACTTTAAGTTCATGGTTTCCTATTTCAAGTGCAGATAACTTTTCCTTGCCTTGGTTTTTGAGGCCGTTGAGTTGGTCGGAATGATCAAGTAGCGTGTTGTTAATAGCTAGCGTATTTTTTAAAAAATCTTCTGATAACATTAGCATTCGGCTCTCTAGTTGTTTGATTATTAGTTTGAAAGAGGCCTCAAGGGAATGTTCACAATCGTTTGTTGTTTGAACTCCTTCGGCGGCTTCGTTACGGCTGACAAAAGACAAGCCTTCGTTTGCTAAGTCTTGTGATATAGATGCTATCGATTTGAGCTTCTCTTCAAATTCTTTTGCGAGATTGCCACTAAGTGTAATCGATTTAGTATCAGAGTACCATCTAATAGCTATGTTCTCGTTTTCGTACAACTTTGCATGCCCTCCCGGCGTCGACCATTTTCCATCAGTCAAATTTAACGCTTCGCTGACGAAACTTTGTAAAGCTTCAAAAGACGAGGTCCATACGAGCTTTCCTTTCTGACTGATAGATAGATCATGCAGCAGGCTAATTCCTCCAGCTTTCTCTGTATCCATCGTTGTAGCAACGTAGTATCAACTCGATAAACCTTGTTAGATTGTAAAATTACGGAGCTCAAAAACATACGTCTACTCGCATTGATAATCCTCATGGGAGTTCTTTGACTTGTCGCATGAATTGTCGCCTCGTGTGACCACGCGCCTGTAAGCGCTTGTGCGACTTGTTTTCGCCTAACATTGTCGCTTCGTGTGACTCGTTTCGGGCGACATGTCCCTGCAACATGCCCCTGCGACTTGTCGCTCCGTGTGACCGAACCTTTATGCAATCGTGTGTCTTCATCCATCCGTGTCGTTGAACAATGAAAAAATTTGTTGTGAAATTAGCGACGATAAAATAGCAGTTTGTGAGAAAACTGCGGATCTTCGGTGCGGGAAGTTTTCGGATTTGAACTCAGCGTGTTCGAAAGTGTTAGTTCCCATAAAAAATATTTCAGTTCCAAGACATGCTTAATGAAAATCTTTTTCTAGGCACTTTTCGAGGTCACCGCAAACGGGCTATTTTATAGTTCCCATAAAAATATTTCAGTTCCAAGACATACTTAATGAAAATCGTTTTCTAGGCACTTTTCGAGGTCACCGCAAACGGCCTATTTTATAGTTCCCATAAAAATATTTTGGTTCCAAGACATGCTTAATGAAAATCGTTTTCTAGGCACTTTTCGAGGTCACCGCAAACGGCCTATGCGTGCAACCCTGCATTACTATATTCATTAATTATTCGCGTATTAAAGCGTACAATGATTCGCTGTTATTTGTATACCTAAGTATGGTTTTGCAACGTTTTTACTCGTTGATTTTTCCAAACCCTGGTGTTCAAATACCATATAATAAGTATATGTCGAAATATAGCGGTTAACCCTTCAAAATAACACTCTATGCAGTGTGCATTGGATACACAAAATATGTCGCCTCCATTTCCAATCATGTGAAAATAGGCAGTGTCACGTGTTTGTTCTGGCTGCTCTACACGAAAATCGGGGTAGTCAGAACAGTTCAGAACAGTCATGTGACTGTCTTCTGTTCCATTCCATTAGAGTTCCGAAAATCCGAAGTACTCCGAACAGTAAATGCAGCAGCTTGCCTGTACAGGGTGTATCAAAAAACCTGCAAACAATATAATTTGCATATTTCTGCTGCTTACTAGCATGTCTGTGCTACTTATTTTGGTCCTGGGATTTGAAAATACATTCTATAAATTAACCGCGTTGATAGAAATTAGAATAACACAAAGTTATTTGTAATGCAGAAAACTAATTATCAGTTCGACTGCAAATGGGTCAACTATTGTGTTTACGCACGCTTAGGATAAAAAAAGTTCTGAACTATGCAAATTGTAAAAACATTTTATTTCAAACGGTTTGCAGATTTTTTGAGCGTTTGCACATGACGTAACAGTCGCCATGTTGGTGTTCCAATTCAAAAGAATTTTAAATTAGCCTAATTAGACTCTTTTGTCTGAAACACTAACATGGCCGCCATGACTTTTAATTTGTTGAGTTGGTCCCTGGGGAATGAGTGCAAACGCTCTACAGGTGAGTAAAAAAAAACTGATACCTTCGCGGATAATTTGAAAAACAAAGGTGTCAGTTTTTTTACTCACTCTGTACAAGGTGTCCCAAAAATATTTGAAATAAGCTATTGAAATCACTTATTCTTAAAATTGAATGCCCTACCAAGAAGCTGAACGTAATGATGCGTAAAATATTGGCAAGGTGCATGTGTTAAAATTTAGTTAAGGACATCTCCTTGTAAAGTGCGCAATTTTCTGCTCTTGGGAATTTAAAGCAGCTTCTTAAATAATTTCTTTATGCATAAAATTTACTTATGTCAATTATTTATGCACTCATGGGAACCAACAGAGTCCTTAGGCATTCAAATTCTAACAATTAAATTGTTTTTGGTGATTTCAATAGTTTTCCTTTTTTGGGGACACCCTGTTTAGGGTGTCCCCAAAAAAGTACCCTCTATAGAAATTATCCTATTCAGAACAGGTGGGAAATTTGTAGTCGCTGACCAAAAAATCGCGGGCAGAAACAAAGCTCATTGCATTTACATTCAAAACAAAGCAAAAAGTTAGCAAAAAGCTGTTTTAGCTGACGATTTTTTGCTTTCCATTCAACGATTTACAAATTAACGGTTATTCTTTTAGAAGTCAGATTATTGCAGAACCTCCTCCGAGTACTTCAAAACAAAACATTAGTCAAAAACAGAATTAGTGACACGTCGTAAACTCTGTTGACATTGTGTGTATAACTATACTGTATATTACTGTGTATAAGTAATTGTCAATTGTTAAATACTGTAATGTATAACATACTACGTATTGTAATACTTGTTGTGTCGTATTATGTACTCCGTTGTATGTATTGTATACTTTGTTATCTTATAATCAAACTCACTTGTAGCATAGAAGAGCCACTATGTGGAAATGCTATTAAATCATTATTATTATTTTTATTATTATTAAAAGTCGACTATGAATTCTTTGTTTTGGGATGATTTGTTTTGTAATCGAGTGATAGGAAGAAGTTAATATGGCGGCGTGAACATTGGAGTAAATACCGTATACATCGATCTGTGGCTTGTTTAAAAACGTAATAAACGAAGAAAGACGTGATATGAGAATGAAATGTAAGTTGAAATTAACGCCTTATATTTTCCATCCTATGTTTCTTAATGTAACTTCAGCTATCTAAGTTCAAAATACAAACTCGCGAAATTTGCCAAATTTTGGAAATATGTAAAAATAGCTTGATTTTGAACTGTATTTTCTCAAAAATTGCCTGTGGCCTCAATTCCAAATATAGGTAAATGAAAAGAAAAACCTTTTCGGCGTTTGTAGGTATCAAACATATCGTCAGGAAAATAGGGGCTCACAATGTTTTAGCCCTATACTATTACAATACTATTTAAATGCTATTTAATTCCTATTTTATTGGGCTATTTAATTCTTATTTGTCAAAGTATTTATTCCCTATTTTTACTATTATTTTTTTTCGAGGTTTTCCTATTTAAATTAGGGTAGAAACGCTATTTTTTTCCTATCCAAGTGGAACCATATTTTTTTCCTATTCCTGATATATTTCTAAACAAATACTTAATTGATGTACTCGAATAGAAATTAAATAGGTTTCAAATATGATAAAAATAGAGCTATTTAAGGAAATTATTAAAAATATATAGTTTTGACATAGTTAATAAATATGTATGAAATAGTTAAAACATAGTGACAATATAGGTAAAAATTGTAATAAATAGCTGAAATGAGTTGCAACTAAGTTTAAAATAGTCAATAAATAGTTCAAAAATAGTGATAATATAGTTTAAAAATAGATAATAAATAGTTCAAAAATGGTGATAATATAGTTTAAAAATAGATAATAAATAGTTCAAAAATAGTGATAATATAGTTTAAAAGTAGATAATAAATAGTTAAAATACATCCCTGCTTGTTAAAAATAGATAATAAATAGTGGATATAATATTGCCCAAATAGATTAAAAATAGTTAATAAATAGTAATAACATATTAAATAAATAGTTAAAAATATGTCCTGTTAATACAGTTAAAATAGCTATTAAATATAGTATATACAAATACATATAGCCTATAAATATTTTTAAAATACTGTATATTATAAATACCAGTAGTTAAAACATAGATAATAAAATGTTAAAACATATAATGTAAATAGTCTTTAAATAAAATATAATTAGTAAAAGAAATTGAGAACAAGTCTAGAAGCTAGTGCTGAAACATCAGAGGCTATTACAGACCTACTTTAGTATTTATTGTCTATAAATGCCAGACAATTTTACTTATAAGTAGGTAGAGGTCTGTCAATAAATTAGTTAAAAATCTGTAGTTAGCAGTCTCTATAGTAGCCAAAGAGTTTAGTATATACATACAGTAATTTGGCTGGGGACTGGGCAGAAGAAAAGCAAGAACATCATGTAACATCAAGAATAGGGCGAAGCTTGGCTGCAGCTAAGTTCAGGCCTTCTTTACAGGTTAGAAAAAACATTTATATATTTGAATAATACTCTGAATCTAGCTGGATATTTTTCAACTATCTAACATATATCCTGGATAGCAAAAAAATTCTATCTTGCACACTCCTACAAAGAACTTCAAGTAGGTAACATAAGAGGAAATTGCTCCTTTATAGGTGTTATAGGTAATATTTAGGTGAGATATGGGCCAGCATGCCACAGTCGGTCAGTAAATTAAAATTGTCTACCATGACATGTCAGAGTTAAATAATAATATCGAAGTACTTAAGGTGGCTCCCTACAGTTATTCTTGTTTAAGCAATAATTCCGTAAAACAGGCTTATTCGTGCAGAACGCGAATTCTTTTCGACTTGGTGGCAATATTGGTCACCTAAGGAATATTTCGAACTAGATTTCGACGATGTCAATGTTCCCATGGTAACATGACGACAGCATAAAGCCTTCCAATTTAACCCATAAATGTGCCGCTATCTCAAAAACGATGTCGGTGACCTATCTTTTTTATTTCATATATCAATAAGGAATGATGCTCTGCAACTGTGGTGAAAGTTTAAAAAAATTCTGTAGTGTGTGATTTTTTTTAAAGCGAAAAATGTATTGCAAAATTTCCACACTACAGATTTTTTTAAAATTTGAAATTTATAAAATTTACCGCAAAATAAATTCGTGGTCAAAATTTGAAGATAGGTCACCGATGAAACTAATGAGCAAAATGCAAATAAAGTTAGAAAATAGCCTCGTGTAACTCGAGAAATTCCCCTATTGAAAAGTGTCGCTGACTAGTAAAAGATTGTACGCGGGCGCAGAACGAGTTTTCATTCAGCAAAATTGAGCCGCAATGTTGTTTTTACTGTTTTGTTTTTAAGTTCTTTGTATGTTTGCATGGTGATAAAATATAATAGGTTTTGTTTGTGGAAACACCACGTAAATTTATTACTGCAAAGCTTAATTCGATCCGTAAGCCCGGATCTTCATCAGTGCTAGCACTGATGAAGATCCGGGCTTACGGATCGAAAGCTTTGCAGTAATAAATTTACGTTGTGTTTCCACAAACAAAACCTATTATGTTTTGTTTTTGTCAACTTTTCGATTTATTTGAGTGTTATGGACAGCCAAGGATTATTGTAAATGATTAAATCGATGAAAACAAGGTTGAAGCTAATTGAATCCTGCCGTTTACTCAATCTATGAGCTGTAACAGCCTATTAACAGGTGGACGTGTTTTTTTGTTTCATGTTTGGTTTTGTACTTTTTGCTAAAAATGAACAATTAGGCTATAAAACTGAAATATTTTTCTGTTTACATATAATCACTTTAATCTTGTAGAAACACGACTAAAAACGTGAACGTTTTCTTGAGAAGTAAACAACTTTTTAAACGTTTGTATGCAATTTTTCAAATGTTTTACAGTTGAGTCCGTTGACAGTGTATAAAAAAATTTTAAAATATTGTTTCGTAGCTATTTTTTGGTCTAGTGATATTCGTATCATATGTAGAATTGCTGTATAGACTCGCAAGTGATTTGGCACTCAAAACGAAGTACTATTCAACGCTTTTTTCCATTAGAAACCATCCAGAAATAGCTTTATTTTTAAAAAAGCGTGGTCAATTTTTGTTTTGTTTTGATCATGCAGTTGCGTGGGATAGTTCATGTACTTGTCCCGCGAACATCCCGCACGGAACTGTAGGGAGCCTCCTTAAGTAGTAAGTGTTATATGTCAACATGAAAAATGGGCAGAGTCTAGCACTCTAGCTAGACACTTCCCTTGACAAATAAAATTGTCCGGCATTAGGCAAGATAACATTTAATAACAAAGGGGCCATTGTGAGTGAAATGGGTAATTCCAAAACAATCAAACCCTTGCCGGGGTGTCTCTAAAATATTTAAATTGAAGCCCAAAGGTTGTTACATATATTATTAAGCAGATCATGAAGACATGTGGTGTAACTAAATGTATTCATAAGTTTCAACAAGCAAACTATATTTAATAGCTATTTGGAACAAAGTTCGCCACAACTTTCTATGAATAGGAATTAAATAGCTATTTAAGATCTATTTATTTTCCTATTTAATAACTATTTTAACAATACTCAATAATATCTCCAAAAATAAAAGCAAACATAGTTTAAAAATAGCTATTTTATAGTGAGATTCCGTCAATTACTCTTTCAAATAGGATTTGAATATCTATTTCAAAGCTATTTTTTTGAAAAATATAAATAACTTTTATTTTAAATAGGGTGTAAATAGTCGTATACTATTTTATGAAATTTGATAAATAGTAATAAAATAGTCATATTTTTGAAAAAATACGGAAAAAATAGGGCTAAATAGAGAAAAAATAGGCATAAAAAAGGTTATAAATATGTCGGATTCTACAAGGGAGGCTTTTAGCTCAGTCTTTGAGACTCAGTTGCTTCGCATGTGTTGTGGTCAAATTTTTGCCCAGAATCAAAGGCCGAAATGTGAACTTCCTTCATGAAAACCGCTTCGAGAAGGATCTAATTTGAAAATTTGGCTATTAATTTCGCTTTCATGAGCATATTTTGGTTATACATTAAATATTTTTGTACTTGATGAGATTCAAAATTTGTTGTATCTTTAAGTCCGGTGTTAGTGTAATTTTGGTGATAGAGATATTTTAAAAACTGGCCGTGGCCTCAAGAAAAAACTTTCTAAAAATGTTATCTGTTTCATGTATTTTTATTTGATATCTTAGGTATAAGCGTAAAAATAGGGGCTCATACAGTTTACGAGGTTGTAAAATGCATGACTTTCCTCTATTTTGGGAGGGTACTGATATAGAACGTCACTAAAAAATTCTGTATGATTAATTTAGATCATGTCTATTTTCAACATAAAACGGTCATTTGCACTATGCTGAACCAATACTATGTTATAGGTCAAATCTGGATATATATGGAAGACTGTTATTGATGTTATTAATAGTTCTTAGTGGTGGTTGGCTTGCCATCCGATGGCTTCTGTTGACAAACAGCTTTCCAAGGAACTTATCGGAACACATATTTAAAGTTCGTTCACGGCAACCAGGTATATCAATCATGTTTTCGCTCGCTACTCTGGTTTATATAAATGAATAAAAAGTCCAGTCGAACTGTAATCAAGACCCAAAGTCTCGACACTCCAGTTTAGTGTCTTCATCATGGGTGATCTAAAGTTGCAATGTAGCTTCTGAAATACCCACGGAATGACGTCATCTGCCTATAAGATGCATATATTTCTCTGGAAAATAGGCATCGTGATCCCTACTCAAAGCATGATTACTCATATTTATATGCCACGCTAGCTTCTAGGCATCGTCTTTGACCATAGCGATTGTTTGTGGTAAAGAGAAAGAGCCTTCTCGCAATCTTCATTTTTGTCCATAAGAACAACACAATTACCTTTGTCCGCTGAAAGAACAACCCTGTCCGGATCTTTAAAACAATCGAATCAATGTTTTTCCGAGGAATTTTTGCGCGTCTAAGAATACTAGTACTGCTGACCTCAATTCTTGCCAATCGCTTAGCATCACCGTCCAGATGAAAAATTCCTTCTCCAACGGAAGCGATGATTTCAGCTGTCGGAATTCTGTTAGGTACAACCGAAAATTTTAGGCTGTGTTCAAGACCTTTTCTTTCCAACTTAGATGAGAGGTTTTTAACCCATCTCTTCTTAAGATTCGAACCTGATTTGTCAGACGGTTTTGTTCCAATCAGACGCAGCAATTTTTGTCGTGCTTCTCTCTCTCTGTTTGATTGATTCTTTGCGATATTGTGAACAACAAAGCTCTTCGATCCATTGGACTTCAGAGCAATCGATCAAATCAGAAAGCTGGCTGAGTAAACGTTGATAATCATGACGCTGTATATAGGTTAACGAAAATCGTTTATACGCAATCTCGGGAAAGAAAACACAGCATTTTCCATTAGCTTGTATCCCTTTTTACTCCGTATTGGAGGTTTGAATCGCAAGTTGAACGGTAAAACTTTGTTTTCTTTGCATCGATGATTGAAATACAAGTGACTACGATACTTGACAATAAGAATCTTCATGTTGATGAGCTTTTGATGTCTCGAAACAACATTTTGATAATATTTTTCTCGCATATATTTAAAGTTTGTTCGTTCACGGCAACCAAGTATGTCAATCATGTTTTCGCTCGCTACTCTAGTTTATATATATAAATGAATACAAAGCCCAATCGAATTGTAATCAAGACCGAACGTTTCAACACTTCTGCCTAGTGTCTTCATCAGATAAGCGCGTGAGTTTCAACCCTATCCTCTCCTCGCTTTACCCTCGCGTGTTTTTTTTCTCGCATCGCATGTTTTCAACACTGATCGCTTTGATATAACTGTATGCACATTACCCGCCTCGTGTGTTTCTACACCGACTGCTTTGATATAACTATGGATATTATATGTATGGATCATAGATATCTTATATACACTAGATAGCGCATCTCTTTTAGTAAAATTGAAGCCAAGAATATTCCAGCGGTTACCCCAATTTGAATAGATGGCGGCCATGTTGGTCGTTCCCACTTGCTAATAAACGCTTAAAAACAACAATAACTTTCATCATTTGAATACTTTAAAAACGTATTTAGCATAGGGTTAACTTCATGTTTAAGTTTCGTGTTTAAGAAATATGCGAATCTTCTCATTTCATGGGAACGACCTGAGACTGCAATCACGGCTTCAATTTTTGAATTGCAGAATAATTAGATGCACTATCTAGTGTATATAAGATATATATGGTATGTATACGTTCGTATTAACATTTAATTAAGATACATTTAAATTGGACATAGTCGCGCTTCCTGTGTTCCAACACGAAATGAATTAAATAATCGTTATTTAAACAGGGTAATTCTATCAGCTTTACAAATAAAAACTGTTATAAACAGGAGCCCTGGTTCTGATTTGACATAACCAAGCATATATAAAAGACTCAACATTGGATCAAAATGTTGAACTCTATTCGCTTAAGAGCCCTAGAAAGGCGTAAAGCATGGTGTAGTTGTCAGAGCAAGCGCCTTTCATCTTTCAGTTTGGTGGCCGGGTTCGATTCTCGCTTCGGATTCATGTGAAAAGAGTCAGTCAACGCTCTGTCCAAAGTCGTGGGTTTTTTCAGGAGCTCTGGTTTCCTCTTACAAGGGAAGTTAATCAGGGTGGGTCCCAATTAACACAGTTGAGAGAGTAAAATCACAATTGTCGTAAAGATAAAACAGTTTTGGCTAAGGGGCTGATTACATGAAGTTTCATACTTTCAGCCCTTTCTGAGGATAATATTCTATTAAAACACAGCAAACGATTACATAACAAAAGTTTCAGCCCGGGACGAGTTTCAGCTTGTGCTGAAGTTTCATCCCGGGCTGAATTTTCATCCCGGTTGAAGCTACCGGTGTAACGCGAAATTTCCGACTTGCGAAATTTCTGACTATTGTTGAACTGCCCATGCGCAGACGATGCGCATGAACGACTTTGGCTCATAAATTTCGCAACTTGGCAGACAACACGTACTGTATTTTATAAAGTTGTTCAACAAAAGTGTTGGATAATACTTATACATCAATTTTCAAATTCTACAATTGATCAACCGAATTGACACTATATACCACTGGTTCTGAACGTTAGCGCTCAGCAATAATAAAGCTGAATAATGAATCTAAAATCTGCGAATGGAAAAAGTCAATCGAAAAGCGCTCCAAGTGATATAAAAATTAATAAACTCCGGTTTCAAAGCCAAAGGTGATGATATATACGTTACTATAAGCACCAAAAATCGTTTCGCGTTTGACTTTCTCATCATTTAGACAGCAGCAAAGTGAGTTCGTGTATTGGCCGTTTGGATTTAGCGATGTCTATATTAGAAACACTTTTAAGACTTAAAAGTCGACTTAACGATACTATTGGTAACATCGTATACGGACTTAAAAATCGTTTCGGCTGACTCGGCCTTATTTAGCAAACGTCGTGTATTTCGCGGCCACGACCATGCACACAATCCGCTTTGAAATTTAAAGTGTTTGTAAATTGAAACTTAGCGATGTCGATTTGAAATATTTAACGAAGTATTAGAAATTAACATCATAATAATTTATCTAAACTCTAAAAAACAGTTTCGGTCGACTTAGAATTGAGCAAGTGTCTTATATTTCGCGCCTGCACGCGCGAAATATCTGATCCGTCACGCTTGGTCAGGTATTTCGCAGAGGTCAGGAATTTCGCCTCACCTGACCGAGCTGAAAATTTCATTCCGGTTGACCAGGCTGAACATCGTCATGTACTTGACGGGAAATTTCAATCCGCGTTGAAAAAACAGGCGTTTAAGTGGCTTTATTTCTGTCTGTTCTATTTTTTAATGCAGCCACAGTCTCGCAGAAGTCAAATAATAGACACGAACGACATTTTAAATTCTAATTGGAAGAAGTGGAATAGCTCGTTTCAGCCCGGGCTGAGATTTATTTCACCTCGGTTTGAACTGAAATTCCTGGATGAACTTTGCCATGTAATCGTGAAACAATTTAAACTCGGTCAACTGGGTTGAAATTCAGCCCAGGCTGAAAACTCCCCTTGTAATCCGCCCCTAAGTATGTAATTATGTAAGGGTAATACTTGATGTACAGCGCATTAGACCTTTATAAAAAGGTTGACGTCAGCAGGCTTGTGACGAGTTTGCGGAGAAAATCCGGAAAGCTCAGAGTTGTTTACTTGTTTTGAGTTTTTTAAAGCCAAAAGAAGCCAGTATTGTGGTAAGTTTGAAGCAAATTTTTCTATATATATAGGCCAAATGAGTTTTCGTATTTGTCGTATAAATTTTATTTGTACATTATTTTAGATTGTACATTATTTTAATGTTATGAACATTTAGCAAATTGTTCGCTCGGTTTTCTTTTCTGTTTCTCAAGTTCATCAGTGACAGTGTATAAAACAGCTACGCTTTCGTTTCTGAACATTTAAACTTTAAATCTCTACACTTCAGCCGAAATTTTAAGTTAATTTTGGTAGCTTTTTCAATATCCTTGCCAATTTTTGACCCGGGTATGTCCTTTTCTGTCACTTATCAGTCTTAATACGAGTCAATATTGTGTACACGATGTACTGTATTCAAAGTCTAAGTTCACTATGTACCTCTTTGCATGATCACTGAGCCTGTGTATATTGCTGTCTACAGCTTGATTGGGGCCATTCTGATGATTTATAGACTGATGAATTTGAGAAACAGGAAAAAAATTATACTTTTTAGCAACGAAATATATGTATAAAACAAATCGAGCGAACAATTTGCTAAATGTTCATGACAGTAAAATAATGTACAATCTGATATAAAAACAAATAAAATTTAATTAAACTACGACGAATATGAAAACTCATTTGGCCTATGTGTAGAAATATTTGCTTCAAATTTACCATAATACTGGCTTCTTTTGGCTTTAGTCGAGGACCTGCATATGAGTTTGTATGCATTTCATTTAGGACAGATAATCTCAGCTGTTTTGGGTAACGCTCAACATGGTAACGCTGCCCGAACCCCAATCCAGCACGAAACGTCCGAAACTGACCACACCTAAAAACGACGCTTTCGCCATACTGCTACCTACCAAACCATACAAGGTTTGGCTATTCTGAGGTGCTTATATGGTTCAGAGATGGTACTTTTGGGGGCGGTCATTGGTAAGTGTGAAATGCCTAGCACTAATATTTTACCAGAAAATGGTCATGCCATAATCATAGTTAAACGTCAATTTGTGGCTTGTAACTTCAGATAAACAGCAGTGGACTTACATTACCTTTTTCCCTAAATCTTTTTTACAGAAACATAATTGGTACTTATTTAAACACATTATCACTGGTTTGGTGTAAAATAGTTAATATTTTCTAACCGAAATAACAATTTGAAATGTGCCTACCTCCTGCAAATGGACGTATTTGGCCAAGTTCTCCACTTCACTCCGCTCTTTATCGGCGATCTCGTCGACATCCTACAAAAAATGTAAATCATCTCTGACATAATGGTATCAAGAACATTTTAAACAAGATTTAACTTGGTTTCAAGTAGATCATACCTGTTTAACCATCGACCAGGTAAATCCACAACTTTGTCCAAATTTGGCGCCATTTTGTCATCCCATGTCGGTTGTCAACAATTCATCCCTGTTACTCTTCCATCCAAGCCATTTCCATTCCACTAATAATAAATTTAACCCTTTATAACGGTCAACTAAAAAATCTAATTAAAATATAAGAAAAGCGCCATTTTATCACCCTGCAAAATTTTGTTTACGAGTCCTTCAAAACATTTCGTACAAATCACGCGTGGTTTAGTAACAGGGACGTGGCGGGGGTGGTACAGACTTGAAAATGAAAACAAAGCCCTCGCAGTATGGTAAAGCCAAGAATCAACATTTAATTTGTATGACTTTGTCATATTAATAAATAATAATATGTATATATTTGTCGCTACAAGAAATAAAACAAACGTTTGTATAATTGCATTTAGGTTCCAGTCCATTTCACGCAGCCATCTATGTTCGTGAAATAATTCACCCCCTCCTGTCACGTCCCTGTTACTTTGTCACGTGAGATTTGTACGGAATGTTTTGAAAGACTCGTGAGCAAAATTTTACAGGGTGATAAAATATTTTGTTTAGATTTTTTAGTTTCCTACTGTTATAAAGGGTTAAATTTATTATTAGTGGAATGGAAATGGCTTGGATGGAAGAGTAACAAAGGCATTCATAAATTGTTGACAACCGACATGGGATGACAAAATGGCGCCGAATTTGGAAAAAGTTGTGAATTTACCTTGTCGATGGTTAAACAAGTATGATTTACCAAATTGAAACTTGTTTAAAATATTCTTGATACCATTATGCCTGAGATGATTTACATTTTTTGTAGAATGTCGACGAGATCGGCGATAAACAGCGGAGTAAAGTGGAGAACTTGGTCAAATACGTCCATTTGCAGGAGGTAGGCACATTTCAAATTATTATTTCGGTCAGAAAATATTAACTATTTTACACCAAACCAGTGATAATATATTTAAATAAGTTCCAATTATATGTTTCCATGAAAAAGATTTAGGGAAAAAGGTAATGTAAGTCCACTGCTGTTTATCTGAAGTTGCAAGCCATAAATTGACGTTTAACTATGATTATTGCATGGTCATTTTCTTGTGAAATATTAGTGCTAGGCATTTCACACTTACCAATGACCACCCCAAAAAGTGCCATCTCTGAACCATATAAGCACATCAGAATAGCCAAAGCTTTTATGGTTTGGTAGATAGCAGCATGGCGAAAGCGTCGTTTTTGGGCGTGGTCAGTTTCGGACGTTTCGTCGCGGATTGGGGTTCGAGCAGCGTTACCATGTTGACCGCCATGGTCAACTTGCCCTAAAACAGTTAACTGAGATTATCTGTCCCAAATGAAATGCATACAAACTCATATACAGGTCCTAGACTACTTTTAAAACTGACTCAAAACAAGTAAACAACTCTGAGCTTTAGGGATTTTCTCCGCAAACTACGTCACAAGCCTGCTGACGTCAACCATTTTATAAAGGTCTATCGATCATATCCAGGCACAGATCATATCCATGATCAGATTGACATGGAGACTGACTCAATAACCGAACAATGTTATTAGGCCCAGATGATGACAACATTAACCATGACACTGCAACTAACAATAACACCCAAGACTCCTCAGACTCGAATGGACTAGAAGGCTTAACACAGAAAACACCAGATATTACACGTAAACATCACCCCTCTAATACTAATTATGCTAACCTAGATACTAACCACACCAGAAACATTATTAACAGTATTCCTAATAATTTACATAGGACCTTTACGGCATTAAATAACTATAAATTTAATCTTCACAAAACTAATACCCTACTAGATAAGCTTGAGCAGCACAAGGAGATGAATACCACCCCAACAGGCCTCGTACCTAAGGTGGAATGCAGGGTCAGATTACCGCATGATCTACGCAAACTATGGGATGAAGCCCTCACTAACACATCTAAACTCTCCTTGATATACTTAAGCAACATAGATAATTCCCACCAATATATATATAGTAACGCTCCAGACAAACTAACGGCCTCTAATATTATACAGGTCACTAATGATATTGGTGATAAAACTAACAAAGGTAGAACCCTCCGAAGATTTAAACCGTATAAACGCCATAATAACGCGTCGCATGGTGGTTCTTATACATCTCCACCTTATGTGTCGACGAAAACCACTTCCTCTACGAAAACCCCTATCAATACCCCGTCTCGCTCTATTCCCAACCTAACCAATAATAATTATAATCCCGTATCGACTACCCAAACATTAACCCCACTAATGAGCTGCACTCCCAATAATATTAATCCTAATACCAACAACACAAGGAGAATTAATTCAACAGTTGGTTCCTCGTCTCCTCACATAATACAGCCCTCTCTTTTAGTTTCCCCGGCTAGAGTCAGGTTACAACGTGTTGGCTCAATCATCACCATAAATATTTCTAGCCCACGTATTCCTACACCATACCCCTTCCCCTTCGCAACTAACATGAGGAATAGAAATAATAACACAACCACTAACGTAACTAATTCTAATTTGAAGGATTTTCTCTCGCGCATGCATCTGCCCAGCTATCATCTGAACATGAGAAACAATACGAAGCCCCGCTAACTAACAAGCTTACCAAAACTAAATTACGTAAATATTTGCACACTAAACGAAATAACAATAATTATCGATTCAAAAGTAAAAGTGCAATTCTCTCTGAAATTAAAATGAAACATATTAAGGATAGAGTGGTGAATCTATCAAACACACCCCTTGACAAATCCACCATTCAAATTTTATCGAAAGGTCTTAAATTCATCCCCACACCACAACCCACTAATAGAGAGATTATATACAGGAGCTATCAGGACTTTCGACGAAAAATGCATTTACGATATTTCTTTAAAGAATCTCCTAACAATAATATACCCTCCCATCCGTTCAAATTAAAAAGTGACTTTACACCTCCGCTTCCTGATAATGAAAACCTCTTGGAATTTATTTCCCTAGTTTATCAGGAGATACACTCGCACTCAAATACCCCAACTAACATACATAAAAACTATTCAAGAGAACAAATATCTGCATTAAACGATTTGCAGAAAAACGACAACTTGATTGTTAAACCAGCAGACAAAGGTGGGGCCATTGTCATATGGCCAAGAGATGACTACGTAAATGAGGCCTCTAAACAACTGCTAACACCACCCATTACAGTCATATTTCAGCAAATCCCATCCCTGAACTAATAACTAGAATACGACAATTTGTTCATAAAAACCACAAATTGGGTCAATTTGATTACACTACATTTAAATTCCTATTGCCCCCCACACCAACTAAAACTCCCACCCTTTATCTACTACCTAAAATTCATAAAGCTGGAAACCCGGGTAGACCTATCATCTCTGGATGTGATGGCCCCACTGTCAGATTATCGAAATATGCGATTGTGCGGACCACTTCCTCAAACCCTTAGTTAGCAATATCCCCTCATTTGTTAAAGATTCAACAGACTTCCTTAGACGTATATTCAAACTTAACCATAATCTTCCCAATGACATTATTCTTCTAACAATAGATGTTAGATCTCTGTACACTAACATCTCGCAAGATGAAGGTATCGCCGCATCAATTGAATACCTTCAAAGATTTAATAGCAAAGCTAACACTGATTTTCTACAGGAAATACTAACACTTGTACTTCATAACAATTATTTTGAATTCGATAATAAATATTATCTCCAGACCCAAGGTACTGCTATGGGTTCTCCAATGGCGCCCTCATATGCCAATCTTTTCATGGGTCAATTAGAACACAACATGCTAAGGGATGCCCCTGGTGGATTGATTCCACTTGAGTGGATAAGATTCATCGATGACATCTTTGCAATATGAACACATGGAATTGATAAACTAAAGGAGTTCCTGCACCATATTAACAACTTCCATCCCACTATTAAATCCGAAATTGAGTACTCCTATGAAAGAGTCCATTTTCTTGATACTAATATTTACATTAACAACCTTAAACAATTGGAATCTGACCTTTTTATTAAACCTACAGATAAAGCTCTACTGTTACATAATGAATCCTTTCACCCTAATAACTGCAAAATTAGCATTATATATATAGCCAAGCCCTTAGATACGTACGGCTAATTACTAACCGTAACAGATTGAGTGAACGCCTTCAAGACCTACGTGTTAATTTAATTACTAGGGGCTATACTAACAATATAATTGATAATGCATTTAATAAAGCTCTACAATACACTCAGTCCATTCTATTAATTGACGATAATCAGGAAAATATGAATAAAACTGTTCGGATTGATGATAATTCTACTAACCAGTGTCTAACTAATGAACCTAATAGTAATAAACCCATACTAACGTTCTCAGTACCATATAACACTAATACCACTCATATAGGATCTATCTTGCGTAAATACTGGCATCTTATTGACCAAGACCCATCACTAAAGCTTTTATGGCCCGAACCCCCTTTGGTTTCCTACAAACGCAACCATAACATTAAAGAATGTGTGTCAACCGGCATGTACTGCGCGCTTTTTGTTTATATTATTGTTCACGCTTGTTACTTCATTTTATATTCGCGCATTGATACTTGACCGTCGCCACACGCAACAAGCTTTAAA
>CACRXK020001484.1:0-11488 GCA_902702795.2 Paramuricea clavata
GAGTGTGACTTTAGTAGGATGCCGGTAATGGCACTCAGTCCAGAGAAACTGTACTTCTACATGCGATGGACCCTCATCAGTTCCCCCATCTACGCGAATGCATTCTATTTCTTTGACTTCTCCGTCTGGTTTACGGAACACAGGCGAAAGATGAGGAATTTGTTCGAGCATCATTAAGTCGGCAGCGTGTTGAGATGGGCTCTTTTCATGCACCACAGATGCTTTGACTACCCCACAGCAAACTTCACTTGTATTTGACGTTGTGGAAAAATTGTAACTTGTGGTCTGAAGTTGCGCCTGGTGCTTGTTAAGAAAATCTGTGTGGGTGGTTAATGTTGGAGAGCCAGCATTTAACGATGGGGTACTCTTGTGTGTGTACGTGAAATCCAAACGAAACCCTGCCTGGTCATCGCGGTTTAGCAGCAAAATGTGTTGCCCATCTTTTTGTAGTCTGTCCAAACATTTGTACAAAGAACGACTCCATTTCACGTCAGGATTATACTTCAGGTCGAATCCTTTCCTAGATCGTTGATACCGAACGTTTGCGACACCCCTGTATTGTTTCGCTGAAATTCTTCGTTTATTTCTTGGGACACACAACTGAACGACTGTTCCATAACTTATATTTTCTCCATAGTGTTCACTTAGTTTCGCTGCGAGACCTTTAAAGGTGATTCTTTTTTCCTTTTTGGTATCGCCAGAAAACGTATAAACACCCGTTCTCCTCCACTTGTCAGCGCCAACATCTGCTTCAGAGACAATTTTCTCGATTACCTTTCCAATATCCGGGTGACGTTTGTGAATGGCGTCCATTCGGTTCACACATTTCTTACGGAATAATCCAGTTGCTTCTACTTCAGCACATGCCCTTTTTCTTGCTCGATCCTTTATCTGTTTCAACTTTTGATGCACTGCCTCTTCATTGATATGGAAAGTACTTGTTTCATTCGCTGTAAGATCATTTTCATCGTCGTCTTCATCGATTGTCACTGCTTGTGTTTCCTTTTCTAACATTTCTGTAAGGTAAACTGCTCTAGATTGTTCTGTTAGCCTAAACTCCTCGTCATTCAACCCGAGGTTGTGTAATTGGTTTGCGAAATTAACCAAAAATTGATCGAAATCTTCTGTGGTGTAACCCTGGTAACGAAGTATGAGGTCCAAGGAGGCGACCAAAGCAAACCAATTGTACCCTGTATCTTTCAGAATGTTGAGAGCAAGCATAGTGTTTCTGTAAAGATCAGATATGTTCTGTTGAAGAGAATTTCCTTGTTGTTTTTGTGAAGTATATTCGGTAGTTGAACAAGATATTGACTGAGTCTCATTTAACTCTACATGGATTTCGTCGTTTGCTGCGCCTTTTTCCGTATCTGACTTTTCCAATCTTTCTTCAATGTCCAGTGATGCTGAGAGAGTATGCGACAAAGGTTTTTCTTTAATTTCAACAACCTCTTCGTCTTCAGATTCCCATTCTGAACTGTCTGATGAATCGCTTGACAAGTAGAGCTCGAAATCAAGACCATGTGTATGCAGGAACGCTTTTTGCTCAAGTTTTGCGAAGTAGTTGTGCTTACTTTTAATATTTTTGACTGTCTCTGTAGCATCTTCGACTTGGGCTGCTCTTTGCTTTAGACGTCGTATTCCTAGGCGCTGTGCTTCGCGTTGAGACATGTTGTGCGTACTTGCAATGACATGCTTTATTTTTTGAACTTCAGATGTTGATGTTGCTGATTTGAGCAAGCCCTGGCACTCATCTTTCCTTATAGGATCTTCCTTTTTAACATTGTCAGTCAGAGGTAACATATCGTAGATTTGATTTATTTCAGAAATTACACCGTGATAGCAGTTATCACTGTTCTTCTCGATCACAACTACGCCATTTTTTAATCGAATACATGCCACTGGCATTTGAAGCAGCCTTCTTTGAGCCTTATCACAATCATATCGTTTTAATGAGAAACATGTTCTCCATAGCTTAGGCAAAGGTATCCACTTCTTTTGAAGTAAATAGTTTGCAGCATCTACCATTTTCTTGCAACCACTTTTGCAGACAGCATGGTACTGACGACAGTTCTCTGCTTTAGCTAGTGAATATTGATTTAAGTTTAGTCCTTCAAATTTACTAACAGTTATTGTATTCCCTGACACTTTTTGTGCAGTACAATTTACAAGACTCTTTTTCTCTTCACGTCTTAAAATTGATACAAGCTGTTCAATTGTTTTAATATTATCACATTTGGTCCCCCAACTAATATTTTGAGTTGGAGGACCTTCTATAACAAAAAATTGTTAGATCCGTCATTTCGAGAACTTGTATTGTTGGATACTGATTGCTCAGTTGATAACACTGAAACAGCTACTTGATCGTGGGTATCTTTAACAATTGGAGATAACACTTTATTACCATGAGGCTTGTCATTCAGTTGAACTATAGTTGATGGATATTTGTCGGATGTATCAGTGGGCGGTGAAATCATTACTTCGTCTTCAACGGTACTTGGGGATATAGACACGACAGCTTCCTCCACACCAGTCGAAGTGGATATCAATTGCTCGGTTGATAACACTGGAACGGTCATCAGATCGTGGGTATTTGTGAGACCTGGAGATAACACTTCATCACCAGATGGCTGATTATTTGTGGGACCTGGAGATATAAACACTTCATCACCAGATGGCAGATTATTTGTGAGACCTGGAGATAACACTTCATCACCAGATGGCTGGTTGTCCGATGTATCGGCAGGTGCCGAAATCATCACTACATCTTCATCAGAATTTTGGTAGGTGCAAACGCCCTCTTCAATCTTCTCCATCTCTGCCATATATATGTCAGTGTAAAGTTCAGCTTCTTTGTCATCATAAATTAGTTTTTCAACCGAAGTAGAACACGTTGAGGTGTTTGATGCCTGCTGTCTGGTGAACAGGCTTCTTATATCCACTGTCGAACTGGAACTACTTTCGGCAGGTGGTAGTGTATTACTTTTTTTCTTTTTTTGATACCAAGTGCTCTTCCTTCCCTTGGTCTGCAGCATTTTAAGCATCTTTTCATGATTAGCTTTTTCTTGGAACAGTTTTCTCATTTCTCCTTGGACTTTTGAGCACAAAGCAAAGTCCTTTACTGCGCTGGCTTTGCTACACAACTGTTGCTTTGAGGATATTTGATTTTTGATTAGTTCTGGCTGAATAGTTTGATCTTTTCGGCTTTGGTCCGCTTTCTTGTTGAACGTGAATGCTACGAGATCCAGATGGTTTCTTGAAAACATATGTTTTACGAGCCTCTGCTTCTGCTTTTATTTTTAGCTCTGCCCTGTTATACAGCAGGTCTGGATCGTGTTTGGCAAGCTGAAATGCAGCATTATTGACAGCTTCTTGCCAAGCAGTCAGTTTAGCACTTTTTTTGTTAAATCCAAAAATCATGGAGTTTTTTTTTTACAATATCTTCGCTTAGGTGTTTGGGTGCTTTGAGGACCTTTTGACCGGATTGATCTATAGAATAGTAAAACATTATTTTGTACCACTTTTTCCGCAAAATATTAACTGTACGTACGCTAATACTAACATACTTTTGTAATAACAGTCTTCTAGTGTAGGATTATTTTTGTGTTGCTTTAAAGTTGTATGACCATTCATAATGAAAATCGCCAGTTTTTTTGATATATAATATTTAATCAATACAATAACATACCATCCATTATGATAGCGGATTCAATGTCCTTGTCACCAGCAGGGTCTTCTTTGCGTGTCATAATAAATATAGTCGCCGATCCAAACTCTAAGAACGTATCTTCTTCTACTTCAGTTCCATCATCGTTTGTATAGATGTTCACTTCCTCTTCTTTTGAAAAACCAAGCTTTTCTTTGCCTATTTTATTGTATATTCAAATGGCAGGCTTTAATTTTTTCCAAATATATGAAAACATATTGAAAACATACAGTAATATAGAAAATACAAAAAAATATTATAGCATATTGAAAAATGTGATTAAAATGCGTATCCCTATTATTTCAAAATATTAAAACATTAAAGTATAATAGTATTATTAAATAGATATATGTTATAATTTATATCCTCTTCTTTCCAAAATACTCTCGTTTTGAAATGGCTACACTCTAATATTGAATTTAAAAGAATACTCCATCCAGTTCTAGCATTCAGGTCAGTGGCAAAGACTTGACAATTTGAAATAGCTCATGAAAAACTCGCTTGTTTTTTGTAATTGTTGTAAATGAGGAAATAATAAAGACAATAAACAATATTAAATTCTACACTTGTACAAATATACCATACAAAAACAATAATTTAACAAGCTATTTTATATATTAAAATTTCAAATGATCGGCTTAAAACAGCAATGCCGTTTCTTTTTTAAATGCTCGCCATTGCAAGTTCAACTAGTTTTTATCTATAAAATATCATAAAGACACATACCTTTTAAAACAAATTCTGTAAAAGAACAAGCAATTACAGCCTTTTTAACTTCCCTGGTGGAGCTCCAAACTTTATACAGCGGCATTTTTATACATAAAACTTTAAAACTATTTATCCCGTGTAGTGTGTTTTTTATACACGTGAAAACAAATCACGTTTGTCAAGGTTCATCTACACCAAGTACTTAGCTAGCGCGACCGCTGGCCAATTTTGCGCCAGTGATCAGTCAAATAAAAGGGGTCAAATGCCCGACAGTGCGTGAATGTTTTCGCGTCAAATTCCCACCTATGCAGGATTAACCTCTGGTCAAGTCCCGGGGGTTCGCACGGGGGGGGGGGTAGGATGATCGCAGTTGGAATTGACTCATGCATTATGCTACATTAAATAGTAAAGAGTTAAAAATGATCTAAATCTAGATATTGTTCAGTTAAAAATGTTCGATATTTATTCTTAAATGTATCTATATTTGAACATGATCTAATATCCGTAGGAATGCTATTCCACAGTTTAGCTGCCGATATTAAAAAAGATTTCCCCCCTTCTAATTCCCGATTGTATTTGGGACAAACAACAGTTATTTTGCCATATCGTGAAGTTCGCGACGATATTTGACTGTTACAAATTTTTCAGCAACATAAGATGGGGCTAATTCATTTAAACTCTTAAAAACCATACAACATTTATTTATTTTGAGTTCATCAGTGAAAGGTATCCATTTCAGTTTTTTAAACAAAGTCATGGTTCTCTCTTCTCTTAACTTGGTATTTAAGATAACTCTTGCTGCATGTTTTTGAAGTTTAAACAATCTACCAAGATTTTCTTGACTGGTCATCGACCAAACCAAACCACCATACATGAACAATGGTTTAATTATAGCATTATAAAATTGGATTCGTTCTCTATTTGGTAAATTATGTCTTATGGAATTCAATAGACCGATCCTCTTGGTCAGTTTTTTGCATAGCGCGTCGATGTGATCATTGAAACTTAGATTCTGGTCAAAGATAACTCCAAGAACTTTATAACACGGGACTTGTTCGAGTAGCACGCCTTTAGTTGCGGGGATATTTAATCTAATTATTAATTATTATTAAATTTAATTTCCAAATTGCTTTAATATAACTGAAATATCAATATATTCATCTTCCATTACCAACATTTGGAGAAGCTTGTCATGCATGTTTTTCCGAAAATTATGTTTTGAGTTTTCACGTAATTCCATAGGAATCACATTCCAAACTCTAGCTCCCATATTTGCGAAAAATCTTTTTTGTAAATCAAAACCTGTATACTTAACATGAAAATTTTTCATTGAAGAAGATCGACTGTTATATTCGTGTATCTGTTCAACAGAAGTAAACATCGCGGAAATATTTGGAGGGCCATTTGTTTTTGATATTGTACGTTAGCATTGATATCGATTTAATATGAAGCAAGTTTATTGGTAAAATACTTGCAGATTGAAAGAGGGGGATTGTGTGAGACCGATAATGTGCAGAGTATATTAGTCGAATAGCACGTTTTTGAAGTTTAAGAATTTTGTCAATGTGGCATTTTGCAGCTTGACCCCACAAAACAATTCCGTATGTAAGATGAGGTAAGATGAGGTAAAATGAGGGACTTAATAAATATTTATTAATGTATTTACTGGAACAAAAGATCGCAATTTTGCAATAATACCAATCAGTCTACTAACTTTAGAGGCGATATACCCAATATGGTATTTCCAAGAAAGGTTACAATCTATTGGAATGCCAAGATATTTAATATGATTTTTACGTTCTAAGGAAACATACGTTTTTGAGTGAATATCATAAATTTTCAGATCCACCAGATAATCTGGCCGTTTTTGATAAGGATGAAAAATAATGTAGTTAGATTTATTAATATTCAAAGACAATTTGTTCGCTATTGGCCAGTTCTGAATTTTAGAAAGTTCAGTGTTAACAATGGTTTCTAAGGATTTTAAATTTTTATCAGCATATATCAAGTTTGTATCATCAGCAAATAAGTAAAACTTCAGCTTTTCTGAAGAGTTATAAATGTCATTTATATAGATTAAAAAAAAGAAAAGGTCCTAAGACCGACCCCTGAGGAATGCCAGACAAAGTTTCTTCTTTGGCAGATATGTTTTGGCCAATTTGTGTTGTTTGCATACGACCTAATAAATATGATGAAAACCAGTCATTTACTATACCTCTAATTCCATAATGTTGCAGTTTTTTAGTAGTATAGAATAATTAACCGTGTCAAAGGCTTTTCAAATGACTTTTGAAAGTTTTAGTTCAGCTGGGTATTTTCCACTAACGACCGATTTATTCATCAATTCAGCCAATGGTTCGGACAAGATGTGTCTGGCACATTTTAATATACGAATTGGACAAGAATAGAGGCCATGGGCTTTTTTCATTGGTATTGACATTATTTCTTTTTCAATTTCATGGTGTAAAATTGGAGTGAATACAAACAAAGATGAGTTGTGAATATTAGGAAGATAATGTCTAAAAGGAGTTTGGGAATTTGACATTTTGCTAGCTAGGTTGTTACCCACTGTTGAAAAATACCTACTGAAAATATTAGGGAATTCGCGTTCATTATATGTCATTCTATTGCTTATTGGACATTGTAAACATGTGATAGCTTTACTTGATTTTTTTTTCCCGGTTTATTAATTCATTTATATCCCAGGTCTTTTTGATGTTGCTGAAGTTGTTTTCAAAATATCTCTGATAATATTGTCTTTTACTTACACTCTAGTTCCTTCGATATCAGTATAATCATTATTAGATTATACTGATATCGAAGGAACTATAATCATATAATCTAATAATCATATAATCTAATAATCATTATTAGATTATACTGATATCGAAGGAACTAGAGTCAGTTCCCAAATATTACATGCTTGAACTGACCTGACCACGTAGCTCAGTTGGCAGAGCATTGGGCTAGTATTCCAAAGATCGTAGGTTCGATTCCCACCGTGGCCAGGCATATTTTTCAAGCCTGCCCGGTGTGGATATACACTCAAAATAACATCACAAGCATCTTGTTCACCTGAGTAGATTACATCAAAACAGCAAATTATCCAAAATGCTTTTTTTGTATTTTTCTTGTTTGCTTCTCCTTTGCTGGCGAGACAACGTAACCAAATCAGATGAAGGACACACTTGTTCAAAGCCGCTGCCATTTTGAAATAAGTGTGAAATAGTATTTTGTGAGACTGGAACAAGCTCCATTTTTTCCTTTTACAATTCGATCATTCCACTTGTCGTTTTACTGGAAATCGCTTGCTGGATCAGCCTGGATCGGAAAAACCTCCTATCCGGTAACAGCTGGGAAATTTGTTGTCGCTGTGCAGAGAAATTGCTGGCGCACGCGATATTTTACAAAAATTCGAAAATTTGAAAAAACAACACGAGTGAAATTTCAACTTATGATTTTGCATTTTTAAGACGGCGATCAAGGAAATTAAATTGTAGGAAAAACTTCACTAACATTTCAAGTATGGAAAGCATCTACATTATGAGAATTTTAATTGTGGATTGATTCAAAATTCAGGCGATAAAGTTACATAGCTAGGAGTTGGCTTTTGTTACTCTTCGAATATCAGTTTTCATTCGCGGATTACCACAACTTGTTGGTCTCATGGGCGCCAAAATCGACATAAACGTAAACTGCTAACCAAGAGCTATAAAACAAATAGCTTCTCAAAAAGATAAACTTTATTCAGTCAAAAGGATGAGGGTAAATAAACGTGCTACTGCGTGATAGTGATTTCGAAGCAACTTTGTCGCGTATATTTTAAAAAGTGTGATTATGAATCAAATTTTGCTTTTTGAAATCCCAAAAAGGTATGAAAATTATTTAAATATTTAAGGTTTCCGTGTTTATAAAGTATTTTTTTGAGAAAAGTAAAAATTTTCCCGATAAAAAAGCATAGTTTCTGCAGAAAACTGTTTTCTGATAGAGAAGATCCTGGGGGAGGGGGTGTAGAAGCGTGCGTGAATAGCAAAAAAAACCTTGATGTTTCCTCCAAAAAGTTAATACCAAATTTTGTTTTGCCTTTGTTTGATATGTACTTTAAACAAGTTTTTTTACATCTAATAATTGCCCCTAGTGGTCAAAACTTGGATTATGTTCGCAATATTGGCCATTTGTTTACTTTTGGGGATCAAAGTTTGAGGTCCAATTATTTTTAAAGTTTGCAAACTACCCAGCTAATTCTTGTCTGTTGTTTGCAGCCTTGTATGCTGATTAAAATTTAGTTTAATCCACAAAAGTAGATCCTTTCAAAGAAGGGAAATTCAAAATAGTTTATTTGATTACTTTTACAGCACAGTCATTACATAGGTAGGGTGCAATACCAGGCCAAATTGCAAAAAAAATTACGGATTCCTCCAAATTTAAAATCATATTTTTTTGCTCCCAAGGCACATAGGAAACAGAATTTAACAATAAATTTTGTTGAAAAATTGCCCCTTGCGTCTAATTTCGCTTTGAAATGCGTGCGTTTACTGCTCTTGTATGAAGCAAGAGTTCGAAAACATTTGAAGTACTGTAAAATGTATAAATGAAATCGACAACTTGACCAGTTGACCTTGGCCTTGAGACCTTGTACTGCCTCAGCACTGAAATGTTTTTTGACAACGATAATTTACCAGTGTGTCTTGAATATTTTCCTTGTTTAACTAGTAGAACCGAACGCACAAGTTCATTAGAAGACTAAGCGAGAGTTTTGTGTAGAAATGCTCTGTTTACGGGAAGTTATTTTGCATTCGCAAGCGTCAACAAAACTGCAGCATTTTCACAGTTATTATCATAGCAATAGATAAAAGCTTTGTCTTTGAAAAGTCAATTGAAAACTTTTTAAACCACCCGTATTTGTATAGTATATATGTTAGTTGTATTAAGGGACTGCTCATTATTTATTGTACAGGGGGAACTGAGGAGAATCTGTACAGTTATAAAATTTTTTCGTTGCCCCCCTCTTAAGACAAGTAAAATTTTCAAAGCCCCCCCCCCAACAGGCAAAACAAGAACATAAATTTTGGTTCCTCCCTCTAGCTCTTTATCTTTATTTAGAGAAACAAAAACTCTAGCTCGTTATTTAGAGAAACAAAAATAGACTGGGGATCAATAGACAATTCCCATTATAGACTAATTTTCTATCTTAGCAAAAAAAATATATTCGCGGGAAGGGCATACTAAAATTAGTAAAATTGCAAAGTTTGGTTGTGAAATATGTTGTAAAATGTAGAAAATGTAGCCTTCCAAAGTTTTCAAATTTTGTATACTTTTGTATTGCAATTTTCGCATGCAATACAAAAGTATACAAAATGTGCAAACTTTGCAAGGCTATATTTTCCGTATTTTACAACATTTTGCAACCAAGCTTTTTGCAATAATTTACTTATTTTGGTATGTTCTTTCAAGCTGTGGTGATTTATTTGCATCAAGGCCGGATTTTGAGGGGAGGTATGTATAGGTGCACACCTCCCCTGAGATCGTTTTCCACCTCTCCTGAAAGGTCATGCACCTCGCCTTGGGAAAGTTTCAATGATGGAAGAAAGTGAAAATGTGATGGTTTCTTAGGGTCTACACTTTGTGATGTAGGAAAGTTTTCTCTGTAAAATTGAAACAGTGATAGCCATTCATCTCTGCATCAGGTACCCTTTTAATGCAATGTTTTGAAAGAAATTTTGTAGCAATTGTAATGAAGGGCAAGATTGGAGTCATACAGTCATAATTCATTAATATACTGGTACATATATGTACACTACATGCATACCTCACCTCATTGATATTGGGGGGTTGTGAACTAGACCGCTGCACCTCCCCTAAAATTTTTCCACCTCGCCCACTATTTTCACCAAAACCCGGTCTTGATTTGCAACTCTTTGCCTAGTTCTAAAATTAGTCTATAATAGGAATTGTCTATTTACATGAACATAAGAGACTTTTTATTTGGCTTCCATCTATAAACATTGTTATTTGTCGTTAAGTTGTTTTTTGATACATTTTTAAAACTACTAATGTTTTTTCAAACTGGTAAATCTTTTCAATTTTGTCGAGCACTTCTATCATGAGCCCCTGGCTCGAGTAATTGGGCAACCACACTCTGTGTCATTCGACATTAAATAAATTATTCTATTCTATTCAAAGCCCCCCTTCTTTCGTCACTCTGTATTTTTTCAAAGCGCCCCCTTTCAGGTATTAAAAAATTTAAAGCCCCCCCCCCCAGTTTCTGCTCAATCCCCCCCTGTACAATAAATAAAGAGCGGTCCCTCACATTGAACTTCTTTCTGTTTGAACCCAAATTTGTACTTGTTTTGCGTTTGACAAGGCTGTCAAGGTTGCGACGATTGGCTTTTATACCTCAGGCATGACTGCAGATTTAGCGTGTCAAATGTCTTCTTGTTTGTGTCAAGATTATAATATTTTATTGCTGTTCAAACGAGATATTCTATACACTGGAAACAGAGAGTATATTTTACTTTGTCTTTGTCTCAAGCAAAAAAATTATAAAGATTAAACAGGCATTCAAAAATATACAACAACCACGATCATCTTGTAATATTTCTTCGGGGAAATCTTCAAGTTTCAATGGAAATCTGGCGCATGCGCAACAAATTTCCAAGCTGTTCTATCCGGTCCGATATGCTGCTTATTATCCGGAGAGGAAATTAGCCTATAATCATCAATGTATCAGTCTCTTGGTTTAGGGACTGGTCATTAATTACAGGGGAGGGGGGCTGGTGGAAAAAGAGGGGGGTCAGGTATTTTTGTGTATGAAAAAGGGGGGGCACAAATATTTGTGCAATATAAATACCTGCCCTGCATGACCCTGTTGGGTAATAAAACCTACAGATAAAAATGCCATTTCCAACGATCTAGAGGCGCCTTGTGGGCCCCCCAGCGAAATCTCATGTTTTTTCCCCAATGTTGGCAACTATGATATGGCAGTATGATTAATTGTGGCTTCACTTTATAAGAACTTTAAATTACGAATGTGCCTTTTGTTATTTGCATGTGTTGGGGGGGGGGGGGTGGGGGGGG
>CACRXK020001484.1:11508-39293 GCA_902702795.2 Paramuricea clavata
TATAATTGTGTTATCCTCAAGGGGGGCCAACAAAATTTTAGCATCTAATTTTTCATTTCCACCAGCCCCCCCCCCCCTGTAATTTACTGGCCCTGATTGCATATTAGGAGGATCTGTTATGCCAGCTTCATTCTCATGCACAACCTTTTGCTCTGCCCTTATAACTGTTATCTAAAAAGCAAATGTTCATAAGGTATATGAACATTTACAACTGATGATCGTGTTTGTCAATACACAGGCACTTCTTTAGAGGAGAGGAAATGAAATTTACCCCATCTTTAAAATATTGGCACATTATAAATTTTCAGGCTGTAAAATTAATACAGTATTTTAGTGGAATTATAAGGTAGTGTATAAGAAACAAGATTAATAGCGAGATGTTCATCTTAAGAAAATACAAAATAACAGTAACTCCAAATAACATTTTGATTAAACGTACAAAGTTGTCCTTCAGTAACATTATATAAATGTTGTTGGTTCAAGTGAGGCCAAAAGCTACTGTTAAAAGTAAAGTAAAGTTAGGCGGAAATTTTATTTTAAAACTGTAAAAATATAAAAAGTTTAAAAACGTCTTAGCTTTCGTCGTCTATGACATCATCAGAGACAAAGTGAGTTATTTGTGAGAACAACTATAAATACTGTGTCCTGAATTGGAATTGCAAAGTATGTACAACTTAGAGATGAGGAGGTAATTAAGCAAATGGGATAATTAAAATAATCCGATAGTTCGCTGTATTCCTCCCTTACGAGCGACCCCGATACTGTCAATTTACGACTCAAAGAAGCCATTCACATCCGTAAACATAAACCACAAATCAATTCCTGGGAGGAATACAGCAAACTATCAGATCTCTTATTTTAATTATTTTAATTATCTCATTAGCTTAATTACCTCCTCATCTCTCAGTTGTACATACTTTGCAATTCTAATTGGACAAAAACAAGGAGTTTTATGTTCACATGTTGAACCAGAATCCTGAAGTAATACTAATTTGCAGTTTGAGGTCTTCAAGTGTCTGCAACATCCTGACATTTTATTTCAGATTGAGATGTTTAAGCTTTGGCAAGCTTGATAAGCCTTGGCTTTTGAGGCAAATATATTAATAAAGTTTATATAAAAAAATATGTGAGACCCAGCAGCTTGGTTGGAGGAGCATTTACACAACTATGTTTAGCTTTGATACTGAAAAAAACACTGTATTAACTGATCAATCAATCAATCAATAAACTTTATTTACAGAGGGTTAAAAATATTACATAGCTAATATACCTGGTAAGTCAAAAGACTTATCTTCCTCAGGGCCCTCGCTATTTTAGTTAAAAATATGAGTTGAAGTTATTTACAATACAGTGAAATATTATCAGTTACTAGTTAAAAAATAATTTGTTAAACATTTCCTCTTAAAGTTGTTTAGCGATACACTTTCTCTAATGTTTGAACTTAATGTGTTCCATATCTTTACACTACTGTAGCCAAACGTATTTGTATATATCTGTTTATGTTTTCCTGAAGGCAAATACAGATCATTTGCAGAGCTTGATCGGGTTGTCTTTGTATGAACTTGTCTGACAAACCTAAACATATTTGTCATATAATTGAGACTTTTGTAGACCATAATAGCTTTATGGTACTTAATACGATCCTCGATAGGCATCCAGTTTAATGTTAAAAACATGTCTTTACTGGGGTAACGATTATCCGTGATGTCCAAAATTACCCTGGCTGCTCTTTGTTGAGCTAAATTGATCTTCTTAACATGAGGTGAACCACCCCAAACAATGGAACAATAATCCATGTGTGGAAGAATGTGCGCATTAAAGAAAAGTTTCCGTGTCTGTAGCGGTAAATATTGTTTAATTCTACGAAGTACAGCTATACTCCTATTTATCTTTGAAACAGTGGTGTTTATATGATCCTCCCAGGACAGATTATGATTCATAGTGACGCCAAGTAATGGTTTTGAAGTAACGTTTTCCAGTACTATATCGTTAAGGCTTACACACAGATCTTCATTTTGTGGTATGTGAAGCCGTTTTTGCCACGATGTTATGAGCATACACTTTGTTTTGTCTGTATTTGGCATCATTTTGTTGTCATTGCACCAATTTGAAACCTCATCCATAGCTTGATTTAAGTTTTCATTGAGTTGGTTTATGGTTTTCGCAGATGTCGTGATGGTAGAATCATCCGCATACATATCTATGTCGCCATGTGGGATAGACAGTGGCAGATCGTTAATAAAGACAATAAAAAGCAAGGGGCCCAGAATAGATCCCTGAGGAACCCCTTTCATCATAGGTAGTTTGGAAGATATTTTACCATTCACAGATGTACTTTGATATCTGTTTTGTAGGTACGATGAAAACCAATTTACAGAATTTGTACTGCATTTATACATTCGTAGCTTTTGTAGCAAGATACTATGATCAATTAGATCGAAAGCTTTACGGAGATCTAAAAGGACGACTCCGTTCATATATCCTTCATTTATTGCTTTAGCCCACTTGTCAATCATGTAGGTAATAGCTGTTTCACAGGAAAATAAATTTCGAAAACCAGATTGAGCTTTATGCAGCAGGTTGTTTGACTTTAAAAATTTGTAGAACGAAATATGCACATGTCTTTCAAGTAGTTTCGATAGTGTAGGTAAAATTGAGATGGGTCTAAAAATTTTTCTCTCCTGGACACTTCCGTGTGCACTTCCTTGGCGATTCCATGTGCATTCCAGCATGTTTCTGCCACATCTGATTTAGCAAAACCCAAACTCACATATCTTCTCTATGACCTTTTATTGTTTTAAGATCACATTCCACCAAGACCTCTTCATATGATAACTCAGGAAGCATTATTTGAAGAGCTCATTTTTGAATACATGCTCAATATATCACATGTCTGCTCATTTGTTCGATTGCCATGTCAAATATGTGCACAGTACCTCAAGGGTTGATCTGATCACAGACATGTAAAAGGCTTTCAAATCTTCCATTGGGAAAGATTTAGAGTAAACAAGCATTTTGCTACTTTCTTTACTAAATATTTAATATTAGTTTTCCACTATAGGTTGTCATCGATCCACATACCCAATAATTTATACGATTTAACTCTTTCAAACACGTGTCTATTTTCTTCCAACGGTGGGATGACAGATTTGGGTTTTTTTGAAAGTCAATAACCATCTCTTTACACGCTTTTAAATTTAGTGCCATTTTTTCATATTCAGTAAATTGAACAACCCTATTAATTTTCCCTAATAAACCACCTATCGGCATGCCAGCAGGGCTTTATCCAAGCACTTTTGTTTTAGAAAAGAAGATTCAGTTTTTGTGACGAATGAATGTAGCCCTAGGGCAAAGTCTCTGAAAGCTTTTGCTATTTCAGCATCTTAGACTATGTTGCCGCCACGTTTGCTTGAATGTAACCGCATGGTTTCCGAATTATGTAATCTTGTGCAAACATTGCTCAATACCAAAGGGCAAAAGAGGCCATACGTCAATGTGGTCGTATTCGAGCATATTCTTTCTGTGGCTTTTTTACTCTTCCAGGCTCAAGGTTGTGTAAATTTTAGATTTGAGTTCGAAAAATTTATTTTCTATTTGTGTAATATTTAAAGAAAATTGAAAGTAATCCAAACATGCATGCCATCTAAGCATGGTGGGCACAAGACACAAAATATATGATAGAGGTAGCTTTATAACGTAAACATGTTGTTTTATTTTGAAACAAAACCATCTCAAATAACCCTGTTTCTTGAAATTCCGAAAACTAAAGCATGTGAAAATTATTTTTTGTTGTTTTTTTCTTTTTGGTGGGGGAAAGATTCAGTTAAAAAAACTCGATACAAGATTGTGGTTTGATCTCCGTTTACCGGAGGTCAGTTGGTGCTTGGATAAAGCTTTGGCCAGATATATCCCAGGTTGACAATCTTGGCAAGATCCCAGCAAGATCTTGACAAGATCGTACCCAAGATCTTACCAAGATCATGCCAAGAACTTACATAAATCCTGCAAGATCATGGAAAGATCTTGCAAGATCTTTCCAAGTTCTTGCAGGACCTTACCTAAGATCTTGCAAGATCCTGCAAGATCTTGCCAAATAGCCAGCATGGCCGGCTCTTTTATAAGTAGAGCCTGCCCGAAAGCCCTAGTAAAATTGATCATGCCTACTTAGTTAATATTCCATATTAACACCGCCCACTTGAAATAGTTTTGTATAAATGTGTGACATAAGATGTCAATTGTTGTAAACTTTTTAATAGATGATAGCGATTCAAGTATTCAACGGCCTGGAAAATACAGGCAAAATACTGGCATTTCGACCAAGGGCCCTTCGACTTTGTCTGGAAATTAATAGTAGACGAAGACCGTTCAAAATTATATTATGCTTTGCATCTGTATGGCTGTACTACAGTTATAAATATTGCAGTATTAAATATAATAAATTACTTAGGAAAAAAGTAAATAGACCCCTTCCTGTGTTATACATGGTTGGCAGGCAAATGTATCTTAAAAGCTTCAAAGAGAGCTTCGCAGTATTATTATGGTGTAAATACAATGGGGAATGTATTATTTATATAATCGTAATTTTCCAGCCAGCAAAATATAAACAAGGCAAGGACAGTGAAGGTTTTATACTCTATACTATACTCTATAGTGACCATATGGTAAAATCATGACATATGCAGTAATAGCAGTATGGCTTGCCTTATTCTGTTTAGATACCGGTACATGTTACACATTTTACAATTTGTCTTTTGAATTTTATATTTTAGCTGACAGGTTTATAGCAATGCCGTTTGTTTTTACTGTATTTATCTTTAAATTTTTGAATAAATTAGTGTAACATGTCAATCAACCTGTCGTCAACGTAAATTCAGCCAATCACAATTCTTGGCAGCTGACTGCTGAGAGTGATAAATTTTACTAGGGCTTTCGGGCAGGCGCTTCTTCAATTATCTGCCTTATAAAAGAGCCGGCCATCCTGGCTACTTGCCAAACATCTTGTAAGATCGTGCCATGATCATGACAAGATCTTGCCATGATAATGGCAAGATCCTGCAAGATCTTAGGTAAGATTGTGCAAGAACTTGGAAAGATCTTGCAAGATCATGCAAGATCTTTCCATGATCTTGCAGGATTTATGTGACATCTTGCAAGGCCACGATGGTCGGTTGCTATGCAGTTTGCTCCCGGAGTCAAATTGCGATTGTTGTTAGTTTCCGGTCTCCTAGCTGTGATTTAAGGCGTGGTTAAAATACCGCGACTTTAGCGCTCTCGTTTGCGTTTACTTTCAAACATTATTAAAACAATACTTGCCCAATTAGTACTTTCTTGAACCGTTTAAAGATATTGCAGGGCAAACTAGTCACAGGACAAATGCAAAGCGGTATTATGGGCATATATTTTTGCATTCCGGTCGAAGGATATCCCGCCCACAAGGACAAATTCTACCATTTAGGGGTCCCACAGCACCACACGTGTGTGCCCTACAATCCCCCTTTGAAAACCCCCCCTGGATTTATAGCATTGCCAGAATTATAAGCGAAAATAGCTGAAAATTGCGCATTTTTCGTTTTATTTTTCAAATATTTTTGTTAAAACGTAAATCTGGAGACACTTCCCAAATCAAAGTTGAAGAATATCATTTATTGAAGAACTTCTAATGGTTAGCAGTAACAAAGAAAGGTGAGGAGAAAATATCCTTCGGCAAACTCATTTGCATTATTAGCGTATTTGTGACTCGCCATATTGTTGCTTCTCTACCCGCTAGCGGTCTTGTCTTTCTAACTCGACAGATTATTGCTGTAAAAGTCAAACGTGTGATGGAAATAAAGGAAATCCAGCAAAATCCAACAAACAGAGACCACTAGTGGATAGTTTTTGGAAAAAATCTCCATTCTTTAAGCTCAGAGAAGGCCAAGGAGATCTGTCACGCAAGGTTCATACTGTACTAAGTATAAACTGAGGTTAATTGAGCTTGGCATTGGAACCCAGCTTAATTAAGTTACTAAATAGTATAAGCTGTAGAACGGCTGCATATTTACAAGTTGATTGTCAGTTTAATATAATATGTGATATCGAAATATTAAAATTACAACATGGGCCACAAGTTGTAGATTTTTGTTTAAAAGGCAGTCTGACTGTATAAACCTATTAACTAATAGTAGCCAACACTTACCGGCCCATTTCAGGGGTAGAATTATCAGGTGTTTATAGCCTAGATATCGTAAAATACGAAAGCAGGGTGTATACACGATACATCAAGGGCCATAAAATGAGACTGATAGCTGAAACTACTGATTTATCTGCATGTATTCGTGTATTCTCATATTTGTTTACTTCGCCTCATTCAACCTCATACTGCGTGCCTTGAGTTAGGTGGTTTCTTTACTTCGATAAAAGCTTATCGTGTGGCTTACACAAGTTTTATTTACATTAATATAACTACAGAATACTGAGTTATAGTTTACAAAAGAAATCAGTTGCACATGCGTTTATTTAAGCTACGATCGGGGAGCCGTCTTCTCGCTAAAGGTCGATATAAAGACAACATGCGTTGGTAATCTGAGTCGTGAAAGTAGCAAATGTACTATGTGATCCTCGCACGAAAACCATCATGAAAAGCGCTTGGAATTGTAACTAAATGATAAAATTAAGTGTGCGCAAAGACATGAAATCTGTTTCTGGAAAAGCTGCGTATCTTAAGGAATTTAAATCACTGGTATACTGTAATACTATAATTTTATGTCGCTACGGATCAGTTGCACAGCCGATTATAAACTGTAGTATATTTGGCAGGCATGTATGAGCGCGCTGTAGCTAAATCTGCTATATATGTTGTCATCTATATATACAATGGAAGTATGTGTTTATATATCTCAAAATACATCAGTGTGCGAATTAGTTGAAAAAAAACGATGTGCAATTTTTTCTCGAGAAAAATGTACCTCCAGAGTCATAAAATTGGTTCAGATTAATGTTACATCTAGCTACTCAGAGTCACATTCAATCAAATACTCCATTAAGCCAACTATTATGGTGCAGTAATCTAATATTTCTAATACATGCATTTAGGATACATTTAAACAAGTTAAAATTCCATAAGCTAGGCACTTTCTGACGAATCTTGATCCGAAAAATAGGCATGTCGGCATGATGCGTCCGACGTCTCGACTTTCTTCTTCCGTTTCTCCGGATAAGCGTGGCCTCCGAATCCGATCGTTCGTTTCTTTTGTCCATACCACCGCTCAATTGCAGCAGTTGGATCATAATCCTTCACTGAAGGTCCCTCCTCACTAATTCTCAAAAGACCGTCCAATCTGTCTCATGACATTCTGTTGCGTAGGTGTGGTTTCATTCTCGCCATTGTGGAGAACATCCGTTCAACCACAGCATTCGAGATGGGTGTAATCAACAGCAGTTCCACAATGTTTAGAATGTTTGAAAACTGTTCTTTACCAGCTGGTGAAGAGAGTATGGCAGCCCAAACATCCAAGTATGGAATAGCTTTGCCATACGTCTCTGAAATCAACAACTTAAGCGCACTCCACTCTGCCAGCATCGTATCACGCGACACATCACAGCCGTTTTGCTTCAGAAGCTGAGCGAAGTGGTCGACAAGTCGCGTGACCGATTCGTCTCCGTAGCTGATCAAATTAACTTCTTCACCTGGCCAAGATTGGGTGTCTAGAATAGGACAAAGATGTTTATAAACTGGTGCCTCTTGAAGATCTTTAAAGCGATTGCTCAAACATAAGACAATCGCATCCATCCACTCTTGTCTTTGTCCAGCAGCGCCATTGAGTGCACGGGCATAATTCGTGAGCACTACATCTTGATACGAAAGCCGGTCCTCATTGTCATCCGCGGCTTTGCAATCTTTCTTAAATGCATCAAAAGTAGCCGTGCCAAAAGTGCTAGCTGTAGCTTGACCATAGTCCAGTGAAATTCTTTAATTCTTCTCAAAGCTTTCACTGGGTCGTTGTCATCAGCTTGTAGTCCAAGGGACAAAACACGCAAAGGGCCAATAATGTCGACGAAGATAGCAACGAACATTGGGAAATGAGCATCTTTCCATCTAGCCAAGAAACCTTTTATCTTCTGCTTTGGATATCTGGTGACGTAGCTGCGGCCTATATATAGTCAAGAGTATATAGAACAAAAAATAACATATCTGAATTCAATATACATGCAATACTATACATTCTATATTTCTATAAATAGTTAATGTCAATGTGAACGTCTTGAATGCTCAATTTCTTTCGAAATTACAATTGGTCAGCCTCAGATTGTTTGCAAGAGAATTCGTCATTTCCTTTCGAAACGCTGAAAAACAATGTTACTAAAATAGGGTTGAGAAACACATGTTAGTTTGAACGTATTAATATATATATATCGCGGCTTTCATCAGTAGAAAACTTGAAAAAAAAAACCTGAAAACGTGTACTACTCTTATCCTTTGCCGTTTTTACGAGACATTATAAAAAAAATAAACCGGGCATGGCGGTGCAAGTTTGATGCAAAGTTCATAAAATTTGCCATTCTTACCTGCTCAAGATGCTGAATATACATGCCATAGTTCTCCAGGAAAACTTTGGTGGCGTGCACTTTGTGATCTATCCACCTCGTGCCGCTTGCCTTGACAGGCTTATACACAGTTCTCCATATGCTTCAGCAAGTTTTTTCAGTTCTCTGAGCTTCTTTGGCGACTTTTGGTACAGCGAAAATAGTTGACGCAACATTTCATCTAATTGAGCGAAAAACGTTACATTGAACGCATCGGCAGCAGCTAATTCGAGATGGTGATTGAAGCAGTGGACGGCAGTGAGCCAGGGGGCAATTTCTTTCAAACGAGCTGCTAAACCAGTATTTCTCCCCATATTAACACTTGCTCCATCCAGGCCAGTCGCTGCTAGTTTACATTCAAAGTTTACGATGCCAAAACGAGCAAAAGCTTCGGTCATAGCTTGCTTCAGCCCTGCTGCATCCTTGTTGTCAGCCGTCTCAACTGACATCAACTTACAGGTAGCTCGACCGTCCTTCTGGATATACAAGACGTAAAATAGTTCTTGCGATTTCACACTTGTATCAGTACTGCCGTCGCATAAAACTGAATAATATCTGGCATCCTTTAAATCTTTTTCAAGAGTTCCTTTCATGACTCCAGAAATGTAATCTGATAACTCAGCAGCGGATCGGTCTGTCCGATACGAATTCCCAAGATCAACACCGCACTTCTCCAAGAGCTGGCAAATGGGGACCTACTTTTTGAAAGGCAGCTCTTCTTTACACACAGTGTAGCTGGCATTAAAAAGATGTTCCATCCTTCCACGATCGTCAGCTGCCATTTTGTTGAGTCCTTGGCCAATGGGGTTTTCGTTTACATATTCGTCCACATATTTCTCCTTTAAGGTTTCCTTTAAATTCAGCTTAACTGCCATCCTATGTTGATCGGAATACTGATGATTTACGACGGTGTTCTTCTTTACAATTGCTGATCCAGTGATAAATGTGCGAGAGAAATTTTTAGCGCTTGTTATTCTCTCCTCCTTGCTTGTGCAAACTTTACAACGCAATAAATTCACCACTTTGCCATCATCATCGTACTCAAGCCAGTCAGCGTTTAGTGTTTCCTTCCATTTTTTTACTGTGTTCACTTTGCTGGTACAACCTTTCGACGAAGAAGCCATGAGGGCAAGACGGGCAAAACAAACGCGAAACACAGAATATCCTTGTTTGCAGGCTGATTATTTACACGATTTCCGTATGCTTTTATAAACGTTCGCAGTAAAAACGCTAATAAATCTCTCGATCTCAATTCACAAATATAAGTAAAATACTAAATGACTGGTAAGAACTGGATTAAGCTCTTGGCTGTATATTCGTTGTTGAGGAAAATATAGCTAGCTAACTTTGCGCAGAAAGGAGTGATATTTAAAGCTCAACAAAGCGTGTTACTTATCAAATATACTGCATTTCTGTCTCTAATTTCCGTGGCAGCAGACGCGTTTGGGTTGCTATGCGCTACTAGGAATTACAACGAGCCAATCAGATAAAGATTTTGATGAAGACTGTATTGTGATTGGCATAAAGTTAATGATGCTAGTTAATGATGCAGAACATTTACATTCTGCACGTGTTTCTCTCACCTCTAAAAAGGCGCTGCCAGTGTTAATGAGTTGCTGAAAAAGCACTTTATAAAAGCGGATTGATTGGCATTAATTTGTAAACATGAAACGTTTATCAATTTTTTTTTTGCACATCGTTTGACAAAGTGATGTGCAATTTTCTCCATTTTGGCCAAAACGATGTGCAAATTGCACATTGCACACCGTTAATTCGCACACCGAAATACATCATACACAAATATAAAATGAAAGTGTTTTATAATAGAACATATTCATCAAACAAATTCTTGCGTGAACAGAACCTATAGAATAGCTAGATTTCTTGTTGCCAACCAAAACAGTCAGACTGAGTCAATATGTTTCTCAGTCGGTATATTACTTTAAATAGATATATATATACACTGTATTAGTAGCCTACTAAGTAGCATCAGATAATTTTACCCAAATTACCTACACATACTGCTGAAGAAACACGAATTTAGGCGAAAAGAGGAACAGTTTGTACACTGGTTTGCGTTCCGTAATATGAAAGAGAAACTATTATACAGGAGGCAAATTTGATATATCGTCTAGAGCTATTCGACGGCAGTCCTAAGTAATAGATCCGATTGTTATTGGACAGCTAAATAAAATTATTACAATAGTTCCTTTTAAATATTGAAGTATATAAACCAGTTAAAATATACCCCAAAAATTGTTCTAACAGTAAGAAATTTAAAGCCGGCCAAATACATGACCTTTCCGATCATAAAATAACATGACGCCATTTCGCATTCACACCAACACCGCTGGAAAAAGCGAAGCCCACGCTTCTGGGAGCAAAACGCATAGCAACCGACCATCGTGGGCATGATCTTGGTACAAATCCTCCAAGATCTTGCCATGATTCTCCAAGATCTTGCAAGATCTTAGGTAAGATCCTGCAAGAACTTGGAAAGATCTTGCAAGATCATGCAAGATCTTTCCATGATCTTGCAGGATTTATGTAACATCTTGGCATGATCTTGGTACAAATCCTGCAAGATCTTGCCATGATTCTCCAAGATCTTACCACAAATCCTGCAAGATCTTGCCATAATCCTCCAAGATCTTACCAAAATCCAGCAAGATCTTGCCCATGATCTTGCCAAAAATCCTGCGAGATCTTGCCATGATCCTCCAAGATCTTACCATGATCCTCCAAGATCTTGCCATGATCCTCCAAGATCTTACCAAAAATCCTGAGAGATCTTGCCATGATCCTCCAATATCTTACCAAAATCCAGCAAGATCTTGCCATGACTCTACAAGATTTTACCAAGTTCGTGGCAAGAACACATGGAAAATACAGAATGAAGAGGCTCTACATGAAATATACTATACTCTGGATATAACTTTGATTGAATTTTCAAACTAACGTAAAAGTGTACAACATTGCCATAAATTCAGTGTCGGTCTTTATTAAATTGCAATTAGTTCATCCAAATTATAATACTCAAGCTTTTACCTGGTTTAGTTTACATGGTAAATGTAGTAAATTAGGCCAATAATGTTGGTAAAATATTATCAATATCTATGGCAATTGAAATAAAGTCCGAATGAAAGTTCCACCTTGCTCAATATTTGAGAGAAAACAAAAGGAATCTTGTCTGTTCTTAATAATGTTGTTCTAAAGAATTGAGTTTCAAGATGGAACTTTTATTCAAAGGTTGTTTCATACTTTACTTCATGAAATTATATTAGCATTGACACCATTGTTATTGCAAGTAAGTCCTTCGATTTTGTTTTTCTTTGCATATCGCAGCACTTTTGAATTTTGATTGCACGCATCCACGATAATTTGGCGTATTTTCTATACTCTTTTCTTTGCCATACTTGGTGTTGAGGACAGCTATATCGTAAAAAAAGACTGTGTTAAAGTAAGTCTATTTTTTGTATTTCAGTTCATTTCAATGTTTACCCGAAACACATTGGCATTGGCAAAGAAAACTAGTACTTTTAATTAACACATACTGTGGCAACTTAGTCTTAAGTTTGTATGTTAGAATGTTAGGGTTTGGAATCCAAGTGAGAATATATACATTCTAGGACCTAACCAGGCCTCTGTAGACCTAACCAGGCCTCTAACACTGGCCTCTGTAGCTCAGTTGGTTAGAGCGCTGTACCGGAATCGCAGGGCCGTAGGTTCAATTCCTACCAGAGGACCCTGTGCTGCATTTTTCGCAGTTGTTCCTGGTTATGTCTTAAAGTGTATATATTCTCACTTGGATTCCAAACCCTAACATTCTAATACTAATTCCACCAAGTGAAGTGCAAGAATCTAAGTCAGTAAGTTTGTATATCTGTTCACAGCTGGCCAGTTAATTTTTCTTTAAGTCAAATCACATATATTATTCTTACCAAACAATTTAGTGACCCTGTCGGGATCTAGTGCTGGTTTTGGAGATCTTTTCGACTGGAATAATATTCCATCCTGGAGCTCCTCTGATGAAAATAGGAAGTCCAATAATTTGATTGCACATTTTGATGGTTCTTTTGGCAGTGCATTTATGCTCATCAAATTAATGTCATTGTGCCACTAAAATGAATTGACAATACTTGTGGTTGATGTATACATTCTACTAACTGTCTCAATCTCTGTAGTTTCTTTTTCGGCCGTAACTTTTTCATTTGGGGATGCCTTCGCTGTGTTTTCCTAAATAATATTTGAAATAACAAATTTTGAATAATACACATGTTGAATAATCATAGCTCAAACCATTAATTTTATGTGAAAGATCTCTATATTTCATCCTAGCTTTACTGGTTGGCCATAATGAAACTTAACTCACTAATGAAGCTCACATTTATACTGTAGTGTGAAATTGCATGTTCCTATGCGGTGCATTTACGATGTTTGCGCACAGACCTGTCATGACTACAGTTATCAGGACATTTCAGTAGCACAAAAGCTGTGTAATAAATATAGGACTGTGTGAATATAATAATTTGTGGTCCCAGGGGTATTCTCGATGACTTTGTCATTCTTAACAAAACGTTAAACTAGGCATTATCACGTTTTTCAAGCAACGTAAAGCTTATTGCGACCCATGAAGAGGTGTTATTTAATGTCGAAATTACAGCAAGCATTACATCGCTTTAGCCAATTAACTTAGCCGTTTGTAAGGTTATTTTAAAAAGCTTGAAACATTTATTACATGTGGTACTTATCAAATTGCTTAGCGCTCATTCATTCAACATGCAAATAATTTGTTGCCGCTGGGTACAAAATAGGTTGTAAGCACCTCCTTTCACAAGGATCTTTCAAAATCATTACATTTTTGGTATGATCATGGTAAAATCATGACAAGAGATTGTGTCAAGAACTTCCAAGATCAAGATAGATAAGATCTTGGCAAGTTCATGCTAGGATCATGGTGAGATCTTGACAAGATCTTCCAAGACCATGGCAATATTATAATAGAATCTTGGCAAGATTGTGATAAGATCTTAGCAAGGATCATGATGGGATGTTGAAAAGATCCTCCAAGATCATGGCAAGATTACAAGAGGATCTTGGCAAGATATTGGCAAGATCATGCTGAGATCTTGGCAAGATCATGCTGAAATCTTGTCAAGATTTTTCAAGACCATGGCAAGATTATGGTAGGATCTTGGCAATATTGTGATAAGATCTTAGAAAGGATCATAGTGGGATCTTGGTAAGATCATGGTGGAATCTTGCCAAGATCCTCCAAGATCATGGCAAGATTACAATAGGATCTTGGCAAGATTTTGATATGATCTTGGTAAGATCATGGTGGGATCTTGCCAAGATTGTGCAAGATCATGGTAAAATTATGATAGAATCTTGGCAAGATTGTGATAAGATCTTATCAAGGACCAAGGATCTTGGCAAGATCATCGTGGCATCTTGACCAGGGGCGGATCTAGGGGTCGTCAAATCAGTCGCGCGACTGAAGTAAAAATTACCTACTTAAAAAAATCGACTCCAGCTATCTATAGCAGCCAGCAAATCGTGTTATTAAAATTTTGAATCGTAGTCCAGTTATACGTTTCATGCTTCGGCAGAGCTTCAGCAAAGGAATGTTAGTCAGTCACGAACAGCGGTTTTACGCATGAATGTTAACGGATTCGGGGGTTAAATTCGGCCATCTGATTGGCCGGCTGACACACTCATTTCCATGGTTACGGCCATTTGCGACGGATCTGTGGGGAGGCTTGACGGATTTGCAGGTTCAGGGTCTCTGTATGAGCCTTCTGATTGGACCATTTAAAAAAATTCTGCACTTTTTTTGGTTTATATTTTTGACGGATTCGCAGCATGGGATATTCGTCAACACGGCACTAGCACAGAATAGATAGCATTTAGTGTTTATTATTTTGAATGTCTGAGAATTTTTACGAGGGATTTCAACTAGCGATATCTGGAGATATTTTTTAATCGATTTGGAATCTCTACAACGTTTGTATATGGAGCTTGAGAAGAGGATCGATGCTTCACGAACGAATTCTGTTGACGAGCTACTGAGAGCCATCAACAACACAAGCAGAAGCCTCGCTAGAACTTTTGGCGCAGAGGGCTATACATCCCGAAGTGTGTTCGAGATAAGCAAGACAAAGCTTGCACTGCAATAAGATAGAGAAATTTATGGTTTTATAATCATGTATCTTTAGTTTTGAAAGTATATAACCGGAGCACCAAGCCATCGGTGTTGTATTAAACGATAGTCTGACATATGATATTTTAATATGCGTTATTGCTATATTAGCATAATTCTGCGGTCAAGAAGCTAAAATGTGTTAATATTCAATGTCCGCATTGTAAGCACTTTACGTACGGAAAATTCTAAAAATCCAGTGGCATGCTATCAGCATAAAAATTATTTAGCGTCCTCTCCCTGCATACCGTCGACCATGCCCAGTGGAGACCACGTCCATCGCCGACAACGCCCCGTCCGTCAAAAAATTATTGACTGAGGTACCAAAATATCCTTGATCCGCCCCTGATCTTGACAAGATCTTCCAAGATCATGGCAAGATCACTATAGGATATTGACAAGATTTTGACAATATCTTGGCAAGATCATGGCAAGATCATGGTGGAATCTTGGCAAGGTTGTCCAAGATCATGGCAAAGATTATGATAGAATCTTGGCATGATTGTGATAAGATCTTAGCAAGAATCATGGTGGGATCTTGGCAAGATCATGGTGGGATCTTGACAAGATCCTCCAAGATCATGGCAAGATTACAATAGGATCTTGGCAAGATTTTGATATGATCTTGGTAAGATCATGATTGAATCATGCCAAGATTGTGCAAGATCATGGCAAGATTATGATAGAATCTTGGCAAGATTGTGATAAGATCTTGGCAAGATTGTGATAAGATCATGGCAAGGACCATGGTGGGATCTTGACAAGATCTACCTAGATCATGGCAAGATCATGATAGAGTATTGGCAATATTGTGATATATGTGATTGGTTTGATCAAGGTTCATTATACCTATACTTATGAAGGTCGAAAGATACAGCTCAGCAAGAAATATGTATGAAGAAAAATCATGAAAGATCTTGGCAAGATTTTGGCAAGTATGGCAAGATTGAATAATCTTGGCAAGATATTGGTAATATCTTGGCAAGATCTTGCCAAGATTAGTGTCTTGCCAAGACCTTGCCATGATCTTCCAAGATCTTACAAGATCTTGCCAAGATCTTCAACCTGGGCTATGGTTCGAAACATGAAGTACTTCATACAAGGTGGAATCGTCCATGTATGGAGGGTGATTACCCCCAAAATTAATGTTTGAATTTTGCATTCCAAGTTCCAGATTTTGTTGTTTGTTCCGTGCTTTGTGATATCAATGAATTGAATTTTGATATTAAAGAATTGAATTTTGATATTAATGAAGTTGAATATGTTGGAAAGAGATAGATAGTTAAAATCGAACAACTGGCCACTAAGCAGGACAACAATAACTTGAAACACATTTTGTGGCATATATTTTGGGCAGAGAAGTGCTCGAAAACAGTTCCGGCTGAACTGTCTAGAGGCTCTCGCTAACCTAAGTTTTGTCTAGAGAAACAGGCGAATCTCTAGACTGCAGAGGGCATGCTTGACTCTGTGCATGTCGTTCAGCAAGATGAGACCTAGTTGGACTGGTGAGCAACTATTGGTATAGGGCACATTACCCAGGGTACTCAAAGCTGCCTGAGGATACATGCAAAAACTGTAGGTTGTTCTAGAGGAACAAGCGGACCTCTAGATAACAGGGGAACAGGCGAACCCCCATTCAGATCTGTCAGGCCGTCGACATTGAGACCTAGTTGGGCTGGTGAACAACTATTGGTATAGGGCACATTACCCCGGGCCGCAACTGATAACCTGACTGACCACATCGAGTCTCTAGGTCTGCTCATTCAGGTCTTCAGTGCGACCTGATGATTGTGCTTCATGTGGTGAAGTGTTGTCCATCGGACAGCACTTTCCTGCCAGTAATGACAATCTACATGAAGTATAGGTTGTCATTTCCGCCACGGGAAGCAGCACAGAGTCAACCGGGTCGGCAATAGAGTGAAAAATGGGTGGTTAAAAATAAACTGCATGGCAAGGAAATAGCAAGACTTTTTTTTTCCAAATATATTTTTTTTTGCATTTATAGCATGTCAATGTAAGGCAGATTCGTTAAGCGTTTAAACTTTTGTTGTTGTTTTTATTTGAAAGAACTAATTGCAGACCCGTTTTAGTTCATTGCCGACGCAGCCAAGTCCGGCTAGGACACGCTTATAATTATTTAGCTGGCTATGTGGACCGTTAACACAAATTCGATAGATCTGTTTCCATTATGAAATCGTGGTATGAGTGACAACCCTCATGAAGTATGCGAAAAGGATCCACATAACCAGGCAAGCTATAACACTAACAGCTAAAGTAAATATAATAATTAACAGAGTAGACTTAGACCTTTTGGTTTGTATTGGCAATCGGTTTTGATGTTACAGAAACTAAAACGTCCCTCGGAGTTCTTATATATCTTTCATAACAATCTGAGGACCAGCGTCCAAGAGTCTTTATTAGCCAAGTAGGGAGTCCTGCTGAACCAGCTGCTGTCGCTGCTCCAATTCTGAAGCTATGTGAAGCATACAGGGTTTCGTCTAGTCCTTGCTGCTGAAGTAAACTGCGTAGATGTGAAGTTAGTGTTGCACGAGTGAGTGGAGCTCCAGATTCAAACTGAAAAAGAGGTCGACTTTCGGGGATGGAAGGTGTTTGGAGTAAATAATTCTTCATTGCTCGTGCAGGGCATAATTCATTAAGCGATGATCCAATTGTTAAACAGTATCCCCGGAGAAATGGGTCAGTTTTTGAGTGTTTGATGTTCTGCATTCAAAATGTTCGGGTAGAAAATAATGCCAGTTCTTGAAAGGTGGTATTCAGGATCAAATGGGGAATTACAAGTGAACTCACTGCTCCGCAGAAAGCCGAAAAAGGCTAAAGTAAAAGCAGCCCAGAGCATCACATTGTCTATAGAATCTGTAAACTGGGGACGTAGTGCACAATGAAGACATGCGAGTTCTTTAAAAGTGATGGGCCGACGATCTCTAGTTTTTTCACTCTTCAGGCATTTCAGACCTTTCAGACATTTTTCTAACAGTTGCATGGTGCCCATATGGAATGGCACTTGGAAAATGACATGCAGATAAGACACGTTGGCTAGATACATTTTGACAGTTGCATAAGAAAATTATTGGGATAAATGCCCAGCAAAGTAAAGTAATTTCAGTCTCAGGTGAACAAGGTGTCATGAACCCTTTTTTGAGACAAAAAGAAATAAACCGTTTAATACCGGCTGCGTATGTTTGTTTTGTTGAAGTTGCCCAAGAATGTTGAATTAGTTGATAGTACGGTCTTTTAGGTTTGAATAATTGATGACGGGATGACACAAGGCAGAGGAGAGGCCAACAGCGCTAATTGCTTGAAGCGGTCCATCTGAAAACGAGAGAGCGAATCAGCAATGCCATTGTCGATTCCGCGCACATGTTTAGCTGTAAACGTAAAATTATTTGTTAGCATACAAAGGACAATTGGTCGCAGTAAATGTATGTTGTAGTCTATCCGTCTTGTCCAAACCAGTGAGTCCAAACTCTGTCTGCAGTGTGTACTGTATAAAGACTCTGCTCACTTCATACTAAATAATGACGTGTGGGCAAAATTTGCTTTGCTCTGTCTATTTGCCTGTGTTGGTGTTCGCTGGATACATGTTCAGCAATTACAACCAGAACAGAACCTCACTAACGTGTTTGTCATCAAACTGGTGTAGTTTGGTTGCAGATTATAGTGCATTTTGCTGCAAAAATCAGTGTTTTGTGGTTTACTCAGAGCCGGTTTCGCAATATTCAAGTCACGGTTCTTGGTCCTTACACAATGGCTTAAACATTCATTGGTGGTATGTCAGCAATTACAACTAGAACAGAACCTCACTAACGTGTTCGTCATCAAACTGGTGTAGTTTGGTTGCAGATTATGGTGTATTTTGCTGCAAAAATCAGTGTTCTGTGGTTTATTCAGAGCTGGTTTCGCAATATTCAAGTCACGGTTCTTGGTCCTTACACAATGGCTTAAACATTCATTGGTGGTATGTATTGTCTCCATTGTGTTGGAATTCAAACAAATTTAAACACCCAAGACGTGTTAAAAACAGGCGACATAAACATCCATGTACTTATTATTCAAATTCAACGGCAACATTTCATCTATTACTACAAGGCGATCTTGTGTTTAAACTAAATCCCGGTCCAGAAGAATATCAAATTAGTTCAATAGTATCATCTCGTTTGAATACTCATCAGCATATGTCAACAGATCGGAATCGAAATCTGGATAATCTATGTAATATTAGGTGCTTGCCGTATAACTGGACGTCAACAACGAATATATTGTCACTGTGTCTCCTCAACACCAGCTCAATAAGAAATAAGATTGTGGAGCTTACAGATTTTGTATGTGACCGCAAGCCAGATTTGCTTGCTGTTACTGAAACATGGCTTGGCGTCAACGATTGTGCAGTGAGAGCTCAAATCTGTCCTACTGGTTATAAGTTTGCCGATCATGGGCGAGATTCGCGTCGCGGTGGGGGAACTGGTCTATTCTATCGAGACTCACTTAATGTCATCAAAGTTGAGGCGGCCGAGCTGCATTCCTTCGAGTATTCCGAATGGATAATAAACATTGGATCTCAGCGAACTCGTCTAGTTATTATTTATAGACCACCATACTCTGCAGCCCATCCTGTTACAGTTTCCACGTTTCTCTGTGAGTTTGCTGGTATGTTGGAGTCTCTAGTTCTCAGTATTGAGCCACTGCTGATTACTGGCGACTTCAATATACATGTAAACTGTGCAGATGACCCAGACACTGTGGGCTTGCTGACGTTGCTCGAGAGCACAGGTCTTGAACAACATGTGAAAGTTCCCACTCACATCAACGGTAACTCTCTAGATCTGATTATATCTAGACAGAGTGACAGTATTATAGATGCAGCGCCTTGGACTGATTCTTTGTTCTCAGACCATATGCCTGTTTTCTGTTCTCTTAAGTTGGATAAACCCTCCTTCACAAAGTCTCGTATCTCCTACAGAAAGCTGAAATCCATAGATACTGAATGCTTGAGAAAAGATCTGTCACAAACATCTCTCTGCAAGGACCTCGATAACATGGAACTCGCTGCTCTTGTCATGTGCTACAACGAGACTCTAACCTCAACCTTAGATCATCATGCACCTTTAATTACAAAAACAATTGTCAAAAGACCCATTGTCCCATGGTTTACTGACGAAGTTAAGGCTGTCAAACGTCAACGAAGGATCGCTGAGAAGAAATGGCGTCGGACAAAATTGCAGTGTGACTTTCTTGCTTACAAAGCAAAGAGGAACTATGCAACATTTGTTATGAGAAGAGCGCGCCGTCATTTTTATACTAACTTTATAGCGGAAAACAGTAACGATCAGGGTAAACTCTTCCGAGCCGCAAAGTCGCTTTTTGTTCAGAAATCAGAATTGACGTTTCCTGACTATCGTAATTCTTCTGCCCTAGTCAATGATATTGGAGAGTACTTTGTGCGCAAGATCGACCGTGTACGCTCTGAACTTGACTCTGTTAATCCTACTGAAGACTCTACCTCGTGTACTGTCTCACACTCCGTCACCCCCATTGATAGTTTTAACAAACTTGATAAGAAAGATGTGAGGGAACTTATCGCTGAATCAAGTAAGAAGTCGTGCTCTTTAGACCCCATGCCCACACCCCTGGTATTAGAGTGCTCGGATGTTCTTCTCCCCAGCATCACGAGGATGATCAATCTGTCACTTGAGGTGGGGACATTCCCAGAACCCTGGAAGTTGGCCGATGTCCATCCGCGCCTCAAGAAGCCTGGTGTTGAATCTGCATTTATGAACTTGCGTCCGATAAGCAATTTAACATTTGTCTCTAAACTTACGGAAAGAGCTGCATTTAACCAAATTAATCAACACTGTTTGGAAAACAACCTTTATCCAAAGAATCAGTCCTCCTATCGTAAGCTTCACAGTACCGAAACCGCTCTTCTTCGAGTAAAGAACGATATACTGACTAGCATGAACAAACAGCATGTCGTATTACTTGTATTGTTAGATTTGAGCTCGGCCTTTGACACTGTCGATCACACTATCCTCCTTAATCGACTCAATTCAACTTTTGGTATTACGGGCTCTGCTCACAAGTGGTTTAATTCATACCTTACCAGGCGCAGCCAATTTGTTACGGTAAATGGAGCAACGTCAAAGACATTTGATTTGCAGTACGGGGTACCGCAAGGTTCATGTCTGGGTCCTCTGCTCTTTATTTTATACGCAAGCAGATTATTTGATATACTTGAAAGTCACCTCCCCAATTCTCACATGTACGCAGATGACACACAACTCTACCTCGCATTTAAACCCGACGATGCCATGAATCAAATCACTGCCGTTACAGCAATGCAGAATGCTATTGATGACATTAAGAAATGGATGTTCGCTGACAAACTCAAATTAAATGATGGGAAGTCCGAGTTCATGATTATAGGCACAAGACAACAACTGGCCAAAGTCAGTGTTGACACCCTTCGAGTAGGCAACGTTCAACTAACACCACTTAGTGAAGCTCGCAATCTGGGTTGCTGGTTTGACTCGCAACTTAGCATGGTGACTCATATACATAAAGTTTGCAAAGCTGCATTCTACCATCTATATAATCTGAGGAAAATTCGGAAATTTCTGGACAATGAAAGCATAAAGACTTTGGTCAATGCCTTAATAACAAGCCGCTTAGACTATTGCAATAGCCTGTTGTTTGGGACACCTGCTACTCACTTACTGAAATTACAGAGAGTACAAAATACTGCTGCCCGGCTCATCTGTAATATGTCACGATTTGACCATATAACTCCCACATTGATACATCTACATTGGCTTCCAGTGAAATTCAGGATAGATTTCAAGATTCTACTAATAACATTCAAAGTTATTCATGGACTAGCTCCTGAGTATCTACATGAATTGATCTGTGTAAAAGCACCATCTAGATATCATCTCAGATCGAATGATCAATTATTACTCTCACAGCCAAAGTTCAAATCACTGAAAACTTTAGGCGATCGTGTGTTTATATCAGCAGCGCCCAATTTGTGGAACTCACTACCAAATGTCACAGAAAAACAATGCGTTTAGATGTCCACTGGGATCCCCAGAGACAGCAGGCAAGATAAATTGGATAAAGTTCTTGCCATGCGATCGAAATACCGGTTTTTTGGTTGATATTTTGTTCCGGCAGCCAAATGCCTTGGAACCATTGCCCTGCTAAATAACCACCGAAACCTATGGAACCAGCTGCGTCGGTATACAGTTGAAGCGATGGCGTCTGTTCGGACTCAAGAAAAAGACTAATACCATTCCAATGTTTTAGAAAAAGTTCCCACATAGCTAAGTCTTTATAAAGCTTGACCAAGTTTATCAGGGGGAAGATAAGCTATCATGCGGACAGAGTCTAAAGAAATCCCGAGAAACTCCAATACTTGATTAGGGGCATAAGTTTTGCCAGGGGCAATTGGAACATCTAACTCGGTAAACATGCACAACAATTTACATAAGGAAGTTAAACATGCCGAACGTGGTGCGGGTTCGGCTATAAAGAAATCGTCCAAAATATGGAGAACATTTGAGACACCTAGTTTGTGTATAAGAATCCATTCGAGGGCATCAGAAAACATGTTGAAAATGAAAAGATTCGGATGAGTATTCCGGTGTTGAGCTGGGTCTTGGATCGGCACTCGATGCAGCTGGGACTTCTGCTCCATCGTGATCAGCAAGGCGACGAAGAAGGGTATCACGCGAACCAGAAAGCGCAAGATTTCGTTGCGCCAGGAGGAGATGAAGAACCTCCGTTATTAAATCGGCATAGTTCACCCCAGCTGTACTTGACGCCATCGTCGAACTTTCACCAACATCTGCAGCCTGCGTTTCCTCGGTGCTACACTGCGGACGGCCACGAGTTGAGCCACGAGTTGAGCCACGAGTTGGTCCTGAACAACGCTTGCCTTTTTCTTTAGGAATTATAAGTCAACAGTATTTAATTTTAATTATTTTTCCCCAAAATTTCACTTTGCCAAGGTTTTTATCACTTGAATTATAGGCTAAAATTTTGCCAGGGATGTTAACACACTGGCTAAAGTTCTTGCGCAAAAAGAGGGCATTGTATGTATGCACGTGAAGGAAAACCTTCAGGATGATTTCTGATTGGTTAATTTCAAGTTAGCATCAGTTGTTCATATGCTTAGTAGCCAAAGTTCGATTTTTATTTGATATTTTGTAATATTAACAGGACTAGAAAACGGTTCCCTTGTTCACTGAAAACACCCTCAGGCAAATGGAGTCTTCTAGAACATATTACTCCATTAACCGCAATTTATAGCTTTGCTTAAATTGATTATTTAAAGAATTGAATTTTGATATTAAATAATTTAATTTTGATGTTCGCAACTGCATTTGTACTTCTGTTTGTGCATTCTGTCCTTAAGCATTCCATTGTGATGACGTAACATTATGTGTGACCCTCAGAACCCAATTTTCAACCTGTATTTAATAATTTATTTCCCGCAAATAATTTTAATGTTACATGTAATGTGATCATAAATATAAATTTACAGTAAATAATATTACAAAATGGCAGAAAGAAGTGATCATCAAGAGTTCTCAAATCTTCTACGAAATTCCATTGTAAGCTGTATTGCAGATCTGGAAGGAAGTCCAGATCGAGACTACAGCATTTTTCGCATCGACTCGCTTTATCACACTGTTCTAAGATTCGATGAAGCATTCGAATTTGATGAATCTGTTATTGATTTAATTTCACAACCAGAAGGACTTGCTCTTTGACAGCCATGTTGGTACAGAGTTGTTAAACACATTTACATGCCCACAATTATTCACCGGTCAGCGAGGACAGCAGAAATTTGAAATTCCAGCAGCGATCCTTCGCTTGTTGTTTGACAACAAGCGATTTACAGTCAAGGATACAGTGACTCTTCTTGGAGTGAGTCAAAGAACAGTCGAAAGAAGAATGAATGAATTTGATATACGCATTGGCAACTGTTATTCCGACATTGGCGATTGTAGTCTATAGTAAACAACATAGTTCGCAACTTTCCCAACATTGGCTATAAACGGATGTCGGGATTGCTATTGTCCAGGGGGTTGCGGATCGAACAGAATAGAGTCCGGGAAACAATGCGCAGAGTGGATCCTTGCGGGACGTTGTTCCGAACCCAATCTCTGAGACTAGTCCACAGACGAAGATATCATGTACCCAGTCCACTATCACTTTGGCATATTGATGGAAACCATAAGCTAATAAGGTATCCGATACCTTTGGTGTTTATTAATAAAAATGGGGCTTATACGGGTTTATACGTCACGCTATTGTTATCACCATCTGTTCACAAATGTATCATCTGCTAAACCAGATCAGCCCATCGATAATTTTGGCCAATTGGTATTCTAATCTTTGCCTAAACATGTAATTGTCAATGGGTTAAATATTAATAATGAATTGAATTAATTGGTCAAAATACCAGTGTTCTTCATACAACACTCTCTTATATGCATTAATAGTTGTCAACAAGTTTTGGATGAACAGTCATTGAATATTTATGCAAATACTTTCTAATTTCCTTCTTTAAATATTGGAATCAATAACTAAAATATAAACTTACATTATTAGGTGGAGGTTTGTCATCCATGCTGGCATAGATGGATATTCTCTTCAAAATAAGGTCAGTTACCCCCATTTTTTGTGTCGTAAAAAAATAATTCATTTAGTATGTTGAATCATTGTTATGATTTAAAAATTCTGTCATGCGAAAAACAAATTGTTACAAATTATTACATTTTCCGATCTTTAATAATTTTGGTGGCATGACAGAATTTTTTTTTAACCACGAAAATGATTCAAAATATCAAAAAGAAATCATGCTACGTAATAAAAATGGGGGTCACTGACTTTATTTTCGAGTTAAATTACATTAAACTGATAATATCCGCCACATTGAAACGTCATTGTTTCCATAGCAACAGTTGTTAGAAGTAAATTTTTAAAACTCCGAACTCCTTAGTTGTTTAATTCAAATCAGATAATTATTGTCCAGACATTCATATACAAATCAGAATATCAATATTCTAGCTATTCCATATTCTGTAAAATGTCAACCTTGTGATGTCTATAGCTCAATTGGTGAGATATGAAAGGCTTTTTACTGTAACATCCACTCTAATTTATAGTGCTACTGTGAAGAAAATTCATCATCGAGAAAATTATCTTTTTTGCTAGCAACAACTTTATTATGGCACCAAAAATGCTTGTGTACAATTTCAGGTGAACATGATTAACGACCACAGAGTTACAAGCATTTGAAATGTCCAAAATCCGCTGTCCACCATTAAAATCCGCCATCTTGATTTTATGTTGTCACAGCTTCTGACGTCATAGTCTCAACATACTGCAAGGGCACAAGTAGAATTAGTAAGCAAACATAGAGCATCGACGCATCGCATACATTTCAAGAACTAATATGTCAGTTTCGTTGCGATCTAGTAGCGTTTCGGAGTATTTGTCTGAAACAGATTCTCTCGTATCTCATATGTTTATATAACAGCGAATTCAAGCGAACTTGACAACTAATTTTTGCCATTTGATGACACTATTGGTGGAGCCGCCTGCCTCACCTGAAGAGGTAGCCGAGTACGAGGTCGAGGAAGCTGTAGCAGAAGACGAACAGCCATGTTGATGTATCTATCGTCTTGGTAAGTTTGTGTTCTTATTTGCCGGAGTGGTGGAGTAATAAAAAAACGCATCTCTGAACTTCTATTTTGCATTTTTTATAAAGTGTGAATGTGGTCATTGCTGTTAACCCTGAAGTATGCCGATGTTGTTATTAAACAAGCATTAACATATTGTGCGCGCACATTTATTTAATATTATATATTTTATACGTTCTTATGCGCAGTTTCCTACAGACAGCTTGTGGTTTGGTATGAGATTTTACGGGCAGTTCAAGGCATCTCACATTACCGTGTTGTTGTTACAATAAAATATGATCAACATTCCCAAACACTGATCAGTGAGCTTACTCGGAGAGTCGGAGTTTTTTAAAAACAGCTCGATGGTTCATCCTTGTTTGTATCAGTCTTGTTTGCAGTTTCGCCCAACTTGTTTAAATTTTAAACCTATTTTCAATAATATGAGAACAACACTTGTCGCGTGAATTTATAACTGATCTGGACTTATCAGATTATGTAAATATGTATGTAGCTAAAATATATTCATATTTGACTAAATCTTACGCCTGTCTCTTGCTGTTAGTTGCACGGCGCTTTCTTCCAAATAGTAGGCACAGGACCTGGTTTTAGTCGTCGTTGCAAACTATCCAAATGAAATAAACACTCAAAACAATCCATTGAAAAATGGTCTGAACAAAATAAGAAATCATGAATCGAATTTCCTGCGAGCTTGGATAAAAATTGGCGTGCTTAGTTTGCACAAATCTAACTGATATTCTTCTCAAAGACTATCATTGGGTTCTTATGCAATGAATCTACCTGCGTTTTTGTCAGAAGTATTGCTGCAATCTTGTACAACACAACGCGATGAAGGCATGATCGAGTTTTACTATAGTCGCGTATATATTTTTATGTTGCACGCCCAGCATGTGTTGAGACTATGATGTCACAGACTCCCGAACACTTGAACTTTCCAATATGGCAGATTTTAATGGCAGCCGCCAAAATTCGAACTTCATCGTCATATAACTCAGGCCAAATATGAGATATCATGCTAAAATTTTGTGTGACAGCTTCTTTATACGCATTCTTCACAATCATGGAAAAAAAAACAGAAATGAAAATTTGGTCACAGTAGCACTTTAAAGTTTTATATACAGTAGAATATTAATTTGTTTTTCATGTCATAACTTACTATAACATGACGTGCTTCAAACATGTGTGAATCCTTTTGCACCAAACAATAGTGCTGTATCCATCTTCACTTTGAGTACATCAAAGCTTGCATACGAAGGGATGATTATTTCGTAGAAGCAAGTTCTACTCATGGGCAGCAACTCTTCGGACTTGCTGAAATCCACGTTTGATATTGAGTATCTCTCCAGACTGTGGAAGTAAAGTAAACCAGTCCAGAAGAAAAGATCTTTTAAACTTGGACCTATATAAGAAATACATACATACAGGTTATATGTATTTATATAATTGTATTTAAATTTCATAGAAAGATGTGCAACCATGAACTACATATCGCATCGCACAAGAAACAAATATTTTACGATCCAGCTGAACCGAATCCAAAACAGGGTTTATTATATTGAAACTGTCTGTACCAGTGTGGGTAGTACCATTTTGAAATTGCTGTGCTGAGTGGTTATATTACTACTTGAAAAAAACAACCAGAAACTCAACGTTTCAAGTGAAGCAAGCAGAAACTCAACATTTCGAATATATATTATTTCTATATCTTTTTGAAAACCATAGAGTTTCATTCCCTCTCATGCTGTCATGCTGGTTCCAGCAACAAACAGAAACTGTGAAAAATAAGATCCTGTGCATCTCTGTTTGAGCAATGAATTATTTTAATTAAACAGTACTTTACCATTTTCTTCACTTCCAACATGCTCAATATACTGCTTCAATAATTCAACCAGCTGAACAGAGATGGCATCTTTGTCTTCAAGCCTAATGAGAGATTTGACTGCCTCTTTGTCAATATTCTCAGAAATAGCAATGGTAGAGCAATTGCCTTGTTTCCCCTCAGAAAGATAAGGAGACCAAACTCATCCATCCCTTCCATCAGGTCTTTCAACTCAGCTTCTTGGTGAGTAATGATGTTGTGCAACATGATTTGCTGTGCAACTATATGTCTCTTCGTGCCAGAAAGTGTTGTTTCAAGAACACATGCTTCATCTCGGTAACTGGTAAGGACGTCCTTAAGATCATCTGAAGGATTCTCGTTCTTGTCCAGATTACCCAGCTAAATGGGAATTATAAAAATTAGGGGGAATAATTTTTTCTTTCTAGTATTAATACAGTAAGTTTTTATGGCATAC
>CACRXK020001484.1:39313-53736 GCA_902702795.2 Paramuricea clavata
GGGGGGGGGGGGGGGGGTAAGGTTTAAATGGAGTATAATTAAAATGTAGGATGCACTGAGATTGTGGTCTATTTTGTTAAAGAATACATTGGCATAGTTTACCCTCATTGACGGCATTTCTTAGATCAATATCAGATATATCAACAGCTTCTAAGGATGAAATTTCTTCACATTTTTCTGCCAATATATGGTCAATGATTGCCTGTGATATTCCAAATATAGGTGGTCCACCATGTAAGAAGGAATGGGCAATCATTCTTCCTATCAACTTGTAGAACCCAGTGCATCTCAGTAATGAATTTGCAACTGGGACTTTATGGTTTATTATCATTATTTAAAATTATTTGGAAACGGTAGCCCTTCAGCAGTAAAGAAAAACTGCAGTAAAGATATACATTGGTTAGAAATACAAAACACTTACTATCTATTTACAACTATTATAACGAAAGAGAATTATGTTAATTAAGTTGTTGATGTATTTCGCTCCAAGTCCTTGTAGAGATGATTTATTAAAGTTTTAAAAGAATACAAGGAAAGTTGGTCATATACATCGACAATTTCAGCTGGAAGACTATTCCAAGATACAGCTCTGAGGTATGAAAAGCTATTTTTCATAAAGTTCGTGTTTGGTTTGTTTAAATAAAGTTTTCGATCATTACTTCTTAATTGATACATGTCATTATGACACACAAGTAGTCAGGCATTTTACCCCGTAATGCTTTAAATGTCATATGTGTTCACGTTTTTTATGAATGATTTCAATTTTTTCCCAACCTAATTTATCAAATATTGCTGATGATCTTATTCCATAATTTGAACCTGTTTTCACTCGAGGGGCTCGCTTAGCGATTTGTGTAGTTTTTCAATATGTGCACAACTACCATCATTCCATACATTCGAACAGTATGCGAAATGAGGTAGGACAAGTGCATTGAACATGTTTAGAAGTGTATCCTGACTTACAAATTGCTTTGTTCTTTTCAAGAGAGCAATTGACTGGGAAATTTTTTTGCATTGTGCATCGTTATGTTCTTTCCACTTTAACTGTTCATCAATAATGACCCCAAGAACTTTCTTACTCGAGACCTGCTGTATAATATGATTGACAATAACTATTTGAGGATTACTTGAAGATTGTTGTAGTCTCTGTCTTGAGCCTACCAACATGCATTCAGTTTTCTCCTGATTCAACGTTAATTTGTTGGCAATTAGCCATTTTTTACCTTGACAAGATAAGTTTGTATCGTCCACAAACATAGAAGCTTCTGTTTCTTCTAGGCAATTAGGGAGGTCATTAATGGATAACAGAAAGAGTAATGGGCCAAGGTTTGATCCCTGGGGAACACCGCAGGTTACATTAGCAACTTCTGACATTGTATTTTGAATTTTACATATTTGTTTTCTTTTGATACATATTACATTTCTTTTGATACATTTCTTTTTACATATTTATTTTCGTTTTCATAAGATTGAAATAAGTGTAAAGCGGTTCCTCTTATTCCGTATAGTTCTAGCTTAGAAATTATAATTTTATGGTCAACAGTGTCAAAAGCTTTTTTGAGATCTAGAAATAAAAAGCCATTAATCAGACCTTTGTCCATATTAATAAGACATTGGTTAGCAGAATGTAGGAGTGTAGTTTCGGTTGAGTGAAGAGGACGAATTCTGATTGTTGATTCACCAAAATTGAATTTTGTTCTAAAAATTTTAAAAAAGAAAACAGGACGAAACTTGGTTTATTAAAGGTTCATACACACCGGACGTGATTCGACAATGTGACGCAATTCGATTTTCACTGACCGATAACTTTGATCCTAATTTAAATTTTCCAAATATTTAGAAGCGTTACAACATTTTGAGTTATTTGGTCCACATATCTTTTAAAATTTGCTCTCATTGGCTGTTTTATTAAGTTTCAAAAACTAAAAAATCGTGCCCGGTGTGTATGGACCTTAAGGCCTAGTTCAAATGTCGAGCTTGTCATGTGCCAAAACGCATTAAAAACAATACATAATGACTGAGGAATTTCAGCTGATTATTGCTGTTAGAATGCCGTTAGAATGAAAAAATGCCAGAATGTTAGAATGAAAAAAAGTTGGATTATATCATAATCACGTGCAGTGTGCGCAGCTTAATGAAATTTAAATTGCGAATGTTAAATTGCACATCTACTATCATCATAGATTAGGAAATGAATAGATGGGTCACTCCTTTGATGTTTTTGATGCCGCCGGAACCCACGCATGTTCTTCCCAGAGTAATGGCGGCTAGCAATAACTATAATAAAATGTATTGTGAAATTGACATCTGTGCTACTAAGTCTATTATTTTTCCGCTTTCTGGTTTTTAATGGAAAAATAAATCAGAATTATAAAAATACAGGATTTAGTAGCACCAATGTCAATTTCACAATGCATTTTACTACAGTTACTTGCTAGGCCGCCATTACTCTGGCAAGAACATGTGTGGATGCCGGCAGCATCAAAAACATCAAAGGAGTGAGCCATCTATTCATTTGCTAATCTATGCTACAACAAAATATGTTTAGTTTATAAAAAAACATTTGCACATAATTTATTCGGAAAAATTAATTGGAATTTTGGCTAGTGAATTGTGCAAATAGCAGATTGGACATGGATTATAATTCAAACACTTTCTAACCTTGAGAAAAATATTGTGATATCCCATTGGACAATGGGGTATTCCACATGTCAGAGTCAGAGTCTGAACCACTGTGAGAACTTGACACATAGGTTGCCATCTCGATCTCAATGTCGAGCACATTTGCTTGATCTAAATAAAATGGCATAAAATTTTATTTATTATTATTTATTAATATATTCTTTATACACATGGTATATTTTAAATTAAAATACTGTTAACTTAAAGTTAAAAAGTTTGAAACACTACATTGATCAGTAACATAAATCTTACAATTTAATAAAGAAGTTGTGGCTACATCAACTTTTCCACCACAATTTTGAATAGCCTTCTCAATTTCTTCAGTTGGAATGTCAGGAAAGAGCTTGCACAATTGCGATATGGAACACACCTGTTTGGAACAACAGGCCTAGAAAATGTCGAGATTCAATATCCTATGGTCAGTATATTGGGATACATGAATGGATTTTCTGGGGAGGGGGTTGTGCATTTTTGCATCCCCCCAAAAAAACATTTTGTGTCTGAGTCTCCTGGTGGGACACCTGGATTCAAGGTTTTATTATCCTCCCTTAGAATCCATTTATCCCAAGTACTTCCAGGTAGCATATTAGGTAGTATTTCCCGACCCCTGAAAAAGCATCCATGGCGTACACTAGTCACAAACTACAATAAAAAGAAGACTCGGCAGTCAACAAATAAATAGATGACTGCATTAATTGATAAAATAAATCTTGCAATAAGCAATTGTTAATTTCAACAATGCAAATGACATTGTGATCTTACTTCCCATAGAGAAATTATTGTAGCACTTTGCAGCTTACGTTAAACAATGTTCTGTTCATCCGCGGCACAGGCTAATAACCATATTGGTTGAAATTAGGTGTTTTGTGAAGTTTGATTCTCAACTTGGGGCCCCTTTTAGGTCCTTTTGGGTTGGGAACCAAGGGCAAGTTGCTCCCCCCTGCTAACACTAATAAGCTAAATAATGTAGCCGCTCCAGCTTTTGCACAACATGTGGAATGGTGGAAATCTTTAAAAAGTTCATGAACATTTTTACAAACTTTTTCTAGTTTGATATATACTGACCAAATCACATTGCTCAGCAGGTGACTAGATTAGTGCTGGATCATTACATGAGGACCCGCACGATGTGTGAAAAAATTAAGGCAAAATGTGTTCGTTCCCATGGCATTTGTAAGGCAGGCGTTTGAGGGTTGACATATACAAATTAAATTAACTCACCCAATTATGTCATACTAGTGTAATTTAATAGTCCGTTTTATTCTTGGTTTAAATATTGATAAGCTACATCCGATTTAGTAATAATTTAATAATTCGTAATGGCTTATCACATTTGTCAACGCCGTAGTTGGGAGTCATAAATGCAAACACGCGCCAATTTCGAACAAAAACCGCTGTGTGCTCAGATCAATGTGCGAAATGTACTTTCGAGTATATTCGCATTGGTTCGACTATAGCAAGAATTAACGCGTACAATGACTTGCTCTTTGGCCATCCGAAATCTGGTAGAAAGCACGAAGGAAGCGCAACCTTCCGATTGTTCTCCAGCGAAGTAGAAAAGGTATTAAATATCGCTGATCTTAAAGACCACGACAGCAAACAGCCATAATATGGATGGAGACGGCTCAGACCATGCATGCAGGAAACGACCTAGAGCCAAGTCCAAAGCGTGTTCGAATGGAAAGACAAGAACAGCAGATTGTTATTCTCTCCGTGCGCGCCAAAATTACATCGCCGCGCGCGTCAACTAGCGCTCTCATTAAATCGAAGGAAATATCACCACAACAAAAGACGCGTCGCATTAAAACGAATGGCGAGCAATTCATCGGAAATCCCTGAATGTTGTTGCGTGTGCCTATCAGGAGAACCCCGAGGAGAACATCAACGAAATTATCGGCATCAGAAGGCGGTCGCCGGGTATATAATATTCTGATATTGTGATTGGGGCAGCCGATGTGATATTTTCAAGACTCGAGGCATTAGACACGATTCTTTCGGAACAAAGCCAGTCAATTCTGCTTAAATCTATTAAAATGCCAGATTGGACCATGCATGCTTCTTCTGAAAGTCAGAATAAAAATTTCAGACGTAGGATGGCAGACACTACTTAGTTACATAACTTGGACGCACTGGGGTATGTTGATATTTGATATCCTCTTTCATTTAATACAAATACATAGTCGTCTGGTCAAGTACATTTCCAAAATAGACAAAAAATGTGTACAAAACACTCTCATGCATGGCCAATGATTTACGGATAATATTAAGCGCAAGTATGAATATAAGTGTAACTGCATGATAATTGTTTTACTGCATGGTAATATTTTGCCTAAGGTGTGATAGATTTGCATACTGACGCATATATTTAAACGTGTTTATTAGACAGTTTATACACTATTGTTATTTGTTTGACTCATTCCGTGCTTTGATTACTGACCATCGGAGCCCAAAGGTTATGAATGTAACAATTTACTTTATTACATGTGATAATTCTTACAATCGTACCTTTACAAGCTGTTTACCCTGCCTGTGAGCATCACAACAGAAGTTGCAGGTTCAACCATACAAACCATACCACAAGACTCTACACTACATCCTTTCAATAATTACGTCACAAATTTCTCCTTGGCCCGGGAGCCTCGTTTTCATGAATCGTGAGCGAATTGTGTTTCTTCTTGATTCATGAAGCGAGGCTTCCAGACAAAGGAAATACTTGTGACGTAATTATCGAAAAGGTGTATTGAATTGTATAATGTCAATGTTATATAAAACATTAATCATTTGTAACACCACATACACCCTAGGAGGAATCGCATTCTAGAATGGAGTTCACTACATGGAGATACCAATATCATGGCAGGTGGTATGATTATGATGGCATTTCTCTTGTGGAAATCATTGATGTTTCTGCAACTTGACGGGTAGGATTTACAATTGCCTCTACTGTTTATTTCAATGAGTATGTAGAACCAATCATGTAGAATCACTAGATGCACTATTCTACCTTATTACTTCTTATCACCATGCAGTAATAATGCATGCTAATTGAAGAGGTATACTCTCACTTTTATTTCACAAAATCCTACAAAATAATGTTAGTATTCAAGACATAAAAAATACATTGCTGTTGTATAGTATAAAGATTATGAGAATTCTTTTAGTGGACGCTCTTGTGTCAGAAAGATGCAGTCATCTTTTGCTGACAGATTAAGAAGATGTAGTCATCTTTGCTTAATCAGTTAAAGCTGAAAGTTGTATCATAATTATTACACAGCAACTTATATCTAAATGAAAAGTACAATAAATTCTATAATTTTATCATAAGCTACTATATTCAAGGCATAAAAACTACATTGCTGTTGTACAGTATAAAGATTATGAGAATTCTTTTAGTGGACGCTCTTGTGTCAGAAAGATGCAGTCATCTTTTGCTGACAGATTAAGAAGATGTAGTCATCTTTGCTTAATCAGTTAAAGCTGAAAGTTGTATCATAATTATTACACAGCAACTTATATCTAAATGAAAAGTACAATAAATTCTATAATTTTATCATATTTTACTATACAATGCATAAAAACTATATTGCTGTTGTACAGTATAAAAATTGTGAGAATTCTGTTAGTGGACGCTCTTGTGTCAGAAAGATGCAGTCATCTTTTGCTGACAGATTAAGAATATGTATTCATCTTTGCTTAATCACTTATAAAGCTGAAAGTTGTATCATAATTATTACACAGCAACTTACATCTTATTGAAAACAAATATTTATGTATACAAAGTGATATTTTTAGAAACAGCGTTGGTACACTTATTTATTAAATATATTTGTTTACTATTTGCCATCAAATTCTCTTATCTTTACAAAATGTTCATTGTAAGTCTCATCCTGAACAAGAAACCCAATTTGCAAATACAATCTGACTGATACAATACAGTGTATTCGATCCTATTGGCCGTTTTCTCTATCAAAGACCAATTATATATTCTAGTAGGATATTTAATAGGTAATGTTTAATGCAGGAGTGTTTTATCAGGTTGATCAATCAATCATAAATCAATGCACTGCGAGTGTATTGAGAAGAATACCAATTAGGATAAAGATGCTTGTTGATGGATAATCGAACGGAAAGTTATCAACATTTTTTTAAACCAAACCAAAAGCAGCTTCGATATATGCAACTATATAGGCCCTGCTTAATATATATTATATATAATATAATATAATATAATATAACTAATTCATTGCCAGTGAGAATAAAACTAAACTTTCAAAACGTCAAATTTTCCTTGTATTTTTTCAGGAATATTATGCAACAGAACAGCTGCCTAATTCATATTATAGAATATATGTTTTATGATTGGCGGCCGAATATTGCATGCCTTTCACATCAGTGGTATTGATTTACGCTGCGTTATTATACGTTTATATATGTAGACGTTTTCCTTCCGTTATTTGTTTTTGTATATAAATTATAATTGTATGTTTAATTGAGAAAAAAAAAGCAGACAAAATTGTCCATGACCTGATGACCATGCATGTATTGCTTGCGTCTTAATTGTCTCATGACTTCATAATCTTACTTTACTATACCATAGTGATACTCTGTACTCGACCAGTTTACCTTTTAGTGTTATAGTGTATACGGCAAAGCATTTCCACATGAATTTCTCATTACACTGACAAGATATTGTGTGGTACGTACTGACCAGCTTATATACTATACAAGGCTCCTTGGCACGCGGAAAACTTGTAAATTTTTTGTCGTATACGCGAGCAAGTAAAACTTGTCAAGGACTGAAAAAGTGGCGAGGAAAGTCTGTTCGGTATAGGCACGCTGAGATTTAAGAAATGGCCAGAGACAATACTGCAATGGAATAATTATTTATCTGTTGGTAGGGTAAGACACTTGACTCTGTTTAATATCTACATACATTCATACACATTAGTGTCATACACTGATATTATGCTGTATAATGTTTAACCGAGCATAACAAATTGCTTCCCGCAGTATGCATTTTTAATTAATAACTTGTTAATAATAGAATTTCAAACCGAGTACCTACTGTGAGTAATGAAACTAATAACCGATTGATGACAGTTTTTCGAATTATATTTAATGAGATAATGCGCTCTGATTTCCGGACTTTTGCGTATTCAATCCGCAAAAGTTGCAATTTTTAGGCTGTGCGGGTCGTCATGTGATTTTATTACTAAAAATTGTTCACTTACTTGTTCTGAAGAGACATTTTGAGTGCACTCAATTATATGTGATTTAATGGCACCCATGGGTATTTCCTTTTCACAGCTTAGACATTTTACTGTTGGCCCAGTAGTACATTCTTCACCATCATCCTATAATTTTTATTAAACATATGTGAAGAAGTGAACTGACAAAAATATGTTTTTAAAATGTCTAATAATTAAAGATGATGTCCACTCCGTTGTGCACATCAGTTCTGCTCATAACAAACAGGGACCCCCAAATATAAACATTGGCCAAATTTTGCATCTTTCGAACTTTTTTGAATTGAAACGTAGAGTTTATATTCATTTACATGCATGGTGAACCAGAAAAGTGTTAGATATCCAGTTAGTATATCATATTTTACAAATATAGAAGTTCAAAACGTAAACAAAGATCACACATGCGCACACAAGTGGACATTATCCTTAAAACCGTTTACACCCAAATTTTTAATATTCATTTGTCCCCAAGAATTACCTCGACCGTGCTTCGCCGGAGGTTGCTGAACAAGGCTGCTGTTGTTGGCCCTATTGTACTGGCGAATAGTCGCCGAAATTCATCGTGGCTAGAGGCCCTTGAGGTTGTGACGTGGGGCAGGTTGAATTGGCCGTACTGTATTGCCCATATTGTTTTCCTTGTACTCTCGGAGTCCGAGAAGATCCTTGACTTTCGGCAGAATTTTGTGTTAAAATGCTTACGTAATAAAGCTTTTCCTTTTTGCGATTTTGAGCGGTTCTCGGCCATATTTTTATCCATATGCCGAACAGCCTAAGTAACAATGTTGGAATAATTAGAGATAATTAAAATTATATGCGGGAAATAAATTATCATTAAATTCAGGTTGAAAATCGTGTTCTGAGGGTCACACATAATGTTATGTCATCACAATGGAATGCTTAAGGACAGAATGCGCAAACAGAAGTGCAAATGCAGTTGCGAACATCAAAATTCAATTCTTTAATATCAAAATTCAATTCATTGATATCACAAAGCACAGAATGAACAACAAAATCTGGAACTTGGAATGCAAAATTCAAACATTAATTTTAGTGGTAATCACCCTCCTATAACCATGAACATAATTGTGTCAGACCTATCAACTCTTCCAGTGCTGCTGGGAGACTCCCGGTTTTGATTCCTTTCTCCCGGTATCAAGACATTTTCTCGCGGTTGCGTATTTTAATTGTTAGGAGGTAATTGCATGAATATTTTCCGGACTAGAATATCTGGCAAGAAAGAGTAATCACGTGAAAATCACTCGTTTCCAAGCTGAAACTTACTCTGTGAACTACAACACTACAAGTGTTTGGCTTTGTATTGACTCTTGCACTATAAGTAGATTATCATTAGAATACAAGATGTAACATGAGAACTTGAAAACTAGATGCATAGTATTAAATTAAAGTTGTTCAAGCAAATGCAAAAATGATTTTTAAGGAAAAATTATTTGAATTTGTGCTGTTTTGAACACTGCATATGACTTTAATTTTGCTCTCCCCATATGTTATAAAATCTTTAAAGTTTAAAGGGCTAAAAAGTGAAATCTCCCTGTTTTGAAGGTTGACAGGTCTGTTGTGTCATCTTCGATAATAGCACACAACCTTCACTGCTGGTTGCTGTGATTCAACTCATTTCATCTCTTATAACTGCAGGTAAATTATTTATTTTAATGATAAAAGTTGGCCCAACTTTACTACCCTGAGGCACCCCTCCTCTAGTGACTTGAAGTATCATTACCCAGTTCTGTGTAGTGAGACCTCATTTAAATATGTTGTAAACCATTTGATCAGCACCATTCTAACATCTATAGGCTTCATATTTTCTAGGAGAATGTTATGGTCAATAAGGTCAAATGCTTTCTTAAAGTGAAGAAAAATCTATTCTATTTGCTGTGTCCATTACCTCATACTGCTTGTGAATTAAGTACAATAAGGCCAAAGATGTTGACAAATTTTGAATACCTCCAAACTGTGATGCCGAGATTTTGCAATGTATATCTTTATTCATCCAATTGACAACAAAGGATTCTTGTATTTTTTATAAGACACTAGTAAGGGCGGCTATCGGTCTAAGATTGTCTACAGTTGAACAAGGTGTACTTTTGGGAATGCCTTTCAATTTATATTGTTTCCATATTTTGGGGAAGTACTTTCCTCTAAACGAATCGTTAAGTATCTTCGTCAGTGGAACTGCCAATACATATGCAAATTTCTTCAAGATTTTTAAAACCGGGGGTCATTTGGCCCCAGTGCTTTATTAATATTAATTATCATAAGCTGTTTTCGGACATCTACACTGACGCTTGGTAGACCATCCGGACATTCTAATTCATTCCATTCCTCGTGTATCTGGGGATAGTCCTTAGTAAGATCTGCGAAGAAGTCATGAATGATAGTGGCTGATTGTTTATTATTCAATTCAAGTTCTGTTTCTGGATCTACTAATATAACACTGTCTTTTTCCGTTCCAGTTAGGCATTTAATTTGTTTTCACCATGATTTCGAACAAGCCGTTTACCTTCACGAGGTTCAATTCTTGTAAGCTGAACGGACGTGTCTTGTAAGCTCTGCGATATTTTTGAAGATATACTAAGCTAAAACCGATCAATATGTCTCAAGGTGACATAACTAAAATAAATCCACTAAGTTTCACAAATAGAAAACTTAAATGGCTTGGTGATTTTGATTTATTTGAGAAATTTGTTAATGACATATTAAACATCAAAGGCGAGTGGAAGGTTCCGCGTGGCGGTTGTAAACAGCTGAAGACGAAAGATATCACTGTACGCTGGTACGAAAACCGAAGTGTGTTGTTGGATGGTCCAATGAAATATGAATACTCCGATATTCTGCAAAGAATAGCCACTATTTCACCGAATAACATAAGCAATTTGGGAGTTGACGACTTTGCTGATGTATCACCCACGCATATGCCTTCCCTGCCGAATATTAATAACTTTATGGTAAATACGAACATGTCGAGTGCTGAACTGTTGGATTTTGATGCTTCTCAAAATGACTCTGCACACTTTTCAACTAATAATGGCGCTACAAATGGATCTGAGCAAACCCTTGAAGAAATTTCGTTATGTGTGGAGGGAAACGCACTGGATGATGTTATGAATCGCTTGAATGCATTGTCTAACGAATTTGAAATATATAAATCCGAAACGACCATAGTATTGAACGAGCTTGTAGATGGGTATGAAATTCGTAATAGCCAAGTGAGAGATAATCAACTTGCCCAAGAAAACGACTTATTAAAAAAAGCAAATATGGCACTTAAATCTGACGTACATAAACTTGAATGTCTATTGTCCGAAACCAGTTCTAAATTAGTAGCTGCGGAAAGCGAAAAAGCTAGTCTCGTGACGGTTATTCGGTTAATGAATGAGGATTGTGCTAATGCTGTTAAAGATGTAGGGGACAACGTTCGCAGTCAAACGACTCAACCAAGAAATCCATGGTGTACGGTTCATACAAGAAGCGAGAATCAAAAAGGTAACGAGGTTACAAGGCTGCACAACCAGTTCTCGTCTTTAGAGGACGAGGCAAATGAACTAAACAATAACAGTGACTTTGATGCTTCCGTAATTAATATTGATTCTGATATACAACAACCAACACCTAGTCAAAATATGTCTGAGAGTACAAGTAAATTTACAGAGCCCAAGGATGACAGAACGCAAGGTACAAGTGGTAACAGTGATCGAGTACCAAAGAAAGGTATTGCACTTATTGGGGATTCAATAATCAAAAATGTTAGTCCGGTAAAACTCTCAAAAAGGAAAGTTTATAAATTCACATATCCAGGTAAAACAACTATAGAAATAACTAATGAGCTTGCCAAAATTAATATTAAACGATGTCCCTGTTGAATGTCCCTGTTGAATCTATAGACGAATGTGTTGGTAACATGGAAAAACTTATTACAACAGCTAAACAGAAATTCCTAATTCTAAAATTGGAATTTCTGGACTTACATTGAGACAGGATAGTGATTTAATATCAAAAATAGAAGAAATTAATGAGAAAGTTCAGAGTTTGTCATCTAAGCATGATGTGACATTTATAAGTAATATGTCAATAGATGAGACATGTTTGAACTCTAGTGGCCTGCATCTAAATGCAAAGGGACTGCCATACTAGCTACACATTTTATTAAGTTCCTTAGGGATGGGCAATCCTTACGTTCACTGCGCCCACAAAAACATTCCCGTCAGGATTTTCCAAAGAACACGATAAACCATCTGGCAGAACTACTAAATGCGATAATGAACGTGAACAAGTAAATTGTCAAGATGTGCCAAGCAATTCTTTATTAGGCATAGATAGTGAAATTAACATAATCGCCAAAAGTAAAGGTTTGAAGATAGCCAACTTAAATGTAAATAGCTTAATGAAACATCTGGATGAAATTCGCTTAATCCTTAACAATAACGCCCTTGACATTCTTGCAATTAATGAGTCCAAAATTGATAATCAGATTTCAAATAATGAGATACATATTGATGGTTTTAATATAATTCGTAAAGATCGAAATAGGTTTGGTGGTGGTGTGGTTCTATATGTTCGCCAAAACATATCATTCTCAGATAGAATAGATCTAATCCCTGATGAACTTGAGATGGTCTGCATTGAATTAAGTTTACCCTACAATAAATCACTGCTAACTAGAAAATACATGCATGCAGAAACCCTCGCCTTGCTGACAAAACCATTTTATTTTCCGAACGTGAAGTATTTTAAGTAGTTGTCATGGTTACACGATAATTTTTTAAGAATGTTTTTACAAATGAAAAATCCCCTATAAGGGCCTGTTCATATGATCCCGCTTACCGGGACGTCTCGCTTACCGATGATCTCGCCGCCTATCTATTTTCCTATAAAATTTTGCATTGTGTTCATATGAGAACTAGCGAGCTGGCCCGCTTGCCGAGATCTCGTTTGAATTTGCCGAGATCATAGGTAGGCGGGATGAAAAATTTTCCATATGAACACGCCAGCCCGCTTACCGGGATGAAGTCAAACAAGTCTTGCCAGTTTAATTTAACACTTTTTACTTGGTTTTATGTTTGTTTTGTAAACAAGTATTAAATATGCACCTGAAGAAATACTTTTTATTGTAAATAAACGAAGAAAAACACTAAAATGGCTAAGCATTTGTGTTGCTTGACTGAAATGTAGAAGTTTTGCATACGCTAATTATAGAACTACAATGTAATTTCATCTCGGCAAGCGGGACGAAATATTCCATATGAACGCACGGAAATATTCGTCTCGGTAAGCGAGACGTCCCGGTAAGCGGGATCATATGAACAGGCCCTAAATATCACTTTTAATTGCAAAATTATCAATTTGCTAAACATATATATGTTAGGTATGTTATTATACGTAATATAAGCTTGAATTTAAGGTAAAATTCAACCACAAACGCTTCGCAAAACGTTTTAAAATGTTCTTTTACTATAGAACTAAACTGCCTTTATCGATAAACTTTGAGTTCGAAATAAAATGATTCCAAATTCTCCCATGCAAATAACTTTGCTTAGTATAATAAAAAGTGTAATCAATAAAGAAACACTGAAATAATACGCTGTCTTGTTTCATATTTATACACAACGATCGGCTTTTAAAGTAATTACAGTAGGTATGTTATTATACGTAATATAAGCTTCAATTTAAGGTAAAATTCAACCACAAACACTTCGCAAAACGTTTGAAAGTGTTCTTTTAATATAGAACTAAACTGCCTTTATCGATAAACTTTGAGTTCGAAATAAAATGATTCCAAATTCTCCCATGCAAATAACTTTGCTTAGTATAATAAAAACTATAATCAATAAAGAAACACTGAAATAATACGCTGTCTTGTTTCATATTATATACGCAACGATCGGCTTTTAAAGTAATTACAGCCGAGATTACAGTATATTAAAAGCAAACAATGCATCAATATTTAAAACAAACTTACCTTCGTTAACGTCGGCACCTTTACTTCCTTCTTTTAGCAATCCTCTTGCCTTTATTTCATCAAAAATCCTTTGCAATTTACAAAATCTTGCAAAAATGAAATATTTGCAAGAAATCATCAAATCAATTTCGCTGTCGTCAATCGTCATGCAGCCGTTATAATGCCAATTTTAAATTGGACCAATCAGTGTTGGCTATTCATTACAGTCCGCTATATTATGAGATCAGTGAGGATGACCACCCACCGAAACACGCACAGTGACCCACGCCCGTGATATTTGATGAACTTTAGACTTCGCTAATGCTTCCCTTCCCCGGGTGTAAATAGCCGGGGGGAATTAGTACCCTCGCACGGCGCTTCGCGCCGTCGGCTCGGGGATAAGCACATGGTATAGACCACCAAATTCTCTTATGAATAAATTTGATTACTGGGCAAGCTTTTTAGCAAAATGTGATAATGAAGATAAGGAGCTAATCCTCATAGGAGATCTAAATTGTGATGTCAGTAAAACTATACCTGAC
>CACRXK020001485.1:0-22176 GCA_902702795.2 Paramuricea clavata
ACAACTCGGCACCAGAGTTGGCAGAGCACCCCCCCCCCCCCTTCCAGATCTTGCTGGATCCATTAAATTAAGAGATTAAAAATTGGGACCCCATGACATTTTGACATAAGAATCTCTCACCCCACCCTAGGGTATAATGAATGGTCACTTAAAGTACATGCCATCTTCTAACTGGTTGGGCACCTTGCCCCTTTTGTGATGGAAAATCTATTCCCTACCTTTATCCCCTGGGACAAAAAATTCAAATCAACTCTCCACCCTGATAATGTGCAGATGGTAACAGCAAGAATTGAAGCAAGCAAGCTTTACTGGAGTACATACTATTACTAGGAAGCATAAATTCACACATGCTAATTTGCTAGTCATGATTTTAAACGTAATATTTCTTGTCTCATATAGAATTCTTAAGGTCTAGTTTGCATTTTACTGGAAGCAAACTGAGATGCATATCCAATATTTGGGTCATATCACTCATATGTCAGTTTGCAGCTTGCCAGCTTCAACAACATTTGGCTGCAAGGAAAACGTAAACAAGGAAAGAGCATATAATACTTCATCTGTGTTTAAAATATCAATGAATAAATATTCTAACCATTGGCACTTTATAATATAAGTGACATTCAACAATAGATCAATATATACAATATATGCAAAAACATTTCTTTGAATCACTGTATAAAATATTCCTCATAAACTTGCTTCAATCGTCGCACAGCAGAGTCTTTGGAAGGGTAAAACCAAGATTAACATCCCCAGTTCAAAACACTTTCCGTGTGCTCTTAGGTAAGCCTGTCCCGCTGGAGAACATCTGTCGTAATACTATATTTTGGCTAAATTGGCTGTTAATTTTGTTTAACGAACGAACTATATTCACCAAACCCAGTTGGAAGAACAGCAACTACATAGTTCCCGTGTAATAAAAGCTGAAGAATTTGATTTCGAATACGTCGGTAGCAAAAAGAAGGAAAAATTTCAAAGACTAAACGCATTTTTAAGCCGCTTTAAGTACTTAAATTTTGTGCACACTCTTAGATTGGCGGGCATCTTGGATTTTCTAATTATTATTATTATAATTTATTACACCCACTATATCTGGGTGTTGAAAGTCATGTGACCGGCCGGTGCCAGGGCCTTTTCCCGCCTTCCCAATGACAAAAAGGGAAAAGCCCTGAGAACGAGGTTGGGTTAGCACACCAACTTTTACCACTTTTAATGCAATATTAGTCAACTTATAAGAGAACGTGAGACAAATCATGCTGAGTTATTCGACTATATAACTCCTAAGACAGACAGACGCAATAATCCTTTATAGGTTTATTACAAATATGTAGACATTTGAGACGCCGTCAATGTCTGAAGAAAAGGTATACTTAAAGCCTTTAAATAAACGAGTTCGATGCACAGTTTCTGGTCTTTTACCATAATTATCCAATGCTGGTTTTATTCGCTGCATTATAAACATCCTCCACACAATACCCCTTCTTTAAAATACCAAACATTTCGAATGCAATTGAGATATGAAATCTCAACAACAAGACAATTCAAGATGACAAATGGCCCGCAAATCAGTAAAAAGTGCAAATCAAAACCCATATTTACATGGCGAGTACGCACAATTTCTGATCGGTTTCGACACCATAGCTTGAAGCCATGAAGATAAAGTTTAGTATTGCCTCGAAATGCAAATGTGAAATGTCGGCAGAAAAATACGGGCGCTTCCGATTGCTCCCGATACTTTACGAAAATCCGGACTGGACACCTTGATCATCATCGCTCATCGCGTTTGTGTGTGATAGTGGCTAGCCCGCAAACGGGCTAGCCACAAAAACTATAATTTTGTCTCTCGAAGATACTTTCATCCGGGGATTTTCGGGACTTTTCCCTGGGATCCGGGACCCATACGCGTTCGTATTTCGCATAATAAATGAAATATAAATATTTAAATCAGTCTGAACACTGTGTAAGCCCCCTGTATATGAACTGAACAGTCATGTTGGTGCCATTTTTTCAAAAGGATCTCATTATCTTTCCTTGAATTTGGCACCAAAATGGCAGCCGTTAATTGTCTTCTAATTTTAAAGGGTTGGTTACAAGTCAAGAATACTGCAAACCTCTGACTATAAGCCCTGGGCCAGGGCTTATATTCTTTTGTAAGCAATTTTTGATGGGCTTATACAGGGGGGAGTTAGCTACAAGTCAAGAATAGCACTCTGCTTCATTTACAGTACATTTTTCTGGCTAGCAGTAGCTTTAGCCATAGCTTTATTATTAGCCTGCCTCGCAGACGTCCTTTTGGCTCTGAGCCATTTAAGGATGCATGTCTGCGAGGCAGGCTACTTTGTTATCTGTGATAGTCGATGTTCAACCATAATGTTAATAGGAGGAATATAGACATTTGTGTGACAAGCAAAAACATATGCTATTAGACATAGTTTAAAACCTCTTTGCTTCAAGAGGATATAAACCTTGAAAAAATTAAAGTGTTTGATTTTGTTTTGTAATAATCGGGGGATTACTAAAAAAGGATGCGTTAATTAAAGAGGGGCGTGATAAGAAAACCATCATATAAATTACGTAACAAGTGGTTTTTAAATTAAACTACAAGTCCAAATGTCAAATTTTGCTCTCTGAAATATGTTATTGTAACAGTCTGTAATAGGCTGAATATTAATTTGTAAAATGGGTGGATATAATAAAGACCATTTCCGAACTATGTTAGACAGGGTGAATTACTATTGGATAAGTTTATCAAATAACTTTTTCATTATTAATCAACGCAGTACACTGTTTTTAATATTGGTTAATACACAATTTTTATCTTGTTTTTGCATTGTTTGTATTTGTTGCAATTGATGCCAATATGACACAAAGAAAGTAATTTTCAACAGCAAGAATGTGGTATGGCTCTATAATAGTATGATTTATTTAGTTTGCAACAATATATACAGCATTTTTTTAATCCTACCAACTTAAGTCAAGTAATCAGTCTTATTGTATTATAAATTATTCATATGTTAAAAACTAATAAATATTTATTAAATATAATATTATTTTTGTAATATGTAGTACTTCCAAAGTTTACCAGTTCAACAAGACACCCAGCCATTAATACAGGAAAGCAACAGCCATCAAGTTACCAATTACGATGTGTATGCTCAGCTAGCTTTGATACCAGATATATCGCCATCGTCATATTTATATGTGCAGGATAAGATAGTCTCCCCTATTTCATTGAGGACCAAAACAGAGACTTCCAAGTTTGAAAGCAAATTTTTTATGTCATCTATATTTAATTAAAAAAGTGTGTGCAAAATTACTTCTTGATCAACTACAATTATCATACACCTAGTCGCTAATAGTTTAATTATTTTTAAGATACACATCCTTATATAATCCATGGCACATCCGCCAACATGGCTTTCATATATGAACAAGCTATCAGCAGTCACCTTAATTTACGTCAACAAGAGATGAATTTTCCATTCACACATCTAATTCGTCACACGAATCCTTCCAAGAGTTTTCTAAAGCCTGCATCGTCCCGCTTTCGTCCAAAGATTCATCCATATTTGAGAAGAATGTCAATTTTGCCCGTTTGCCAAGTTTTCGACTATTCTCTCGCATTTCCGAGGGTTAGCACTTTTTTCCATCCAGCAAACCGCCCTATCGTTTATTTTAAAGTCGTTTATTTTTGGATTTCTTTATTATTTCGGTTAGGGTTAGGGTTAGGGTTAGGGTTAGGGTTTAGGTCAGGATTAGAGTCAGTTAGGGTTAGGGTTAGGGGTAAGGTTTGGGTTAGGTACATAGCCCTTTAACACCTCTTCTATCTTGCGAAAATGACGTCAGGTCAGCTTGCTGGATGGGAGATTTCCGAGGTGTACCTGTCAACCGCTAGCCCGCGAACGGGCATATTTTCCCGTACTAAAATATAACGAGGGACTGTAGAAGAGTCAGTTTTTGAGGTTTCTCTGTTAGATTTGATTCCTTTATAACTAGAGGGGCACTCAGAGACTGAATACCTACCCGCTACTCGGAAGTGAAAAAAGCGCAAACTACAGGGTGTATAAAAAAAACGCAACCTCGGAATTTCCTATAAGAAATCCACTTTGCAAATCTTAAGCATAGAAGATTTTAAGCTCCTGGGAATTGAAATCGAATTGTTTATAGATCATATTACTGATTTTTGTACTGTATTTATTAAGTGTCATACTTGTGATGTTACTCTGAGTGTATGTTCACACCGGGCAAGCTTGAATAATCTACCTGGCCATAACCTGCGTAGCGGCTCTCAGAAAAAGTAGAGCCTGCACGAAACCCCATGCTTTGCCATTTCCGCCCACTTAGCCTGCGGGATATTGTAAATTCCAAGGCACCAAAAATTTTTTTGTCCTTAATAAAAAAAATATTGATTTCTTGGCAATTTCCGAGGTTGCGTATTTTTTTATACATGCGGGTGTATAAAAAGAACTGAACCCTTTCAAATTCAAATTAGCTATAACGTATTGTAGTGATTTGACAGCTATACAGGTGTCCCAAAAAACCCGAAAACTATTGAAATCACTTATTGTTAAATTTGAATGCCCTACCAAACAGCTGGGCGTAATGATGCGTAAAATATTGACAAGGTGCATGTATTAGAATTTAGTTAGGAATATCTCCTGGTAAAGTGCGCGATTTTCTGCTCCTGGGAATTAAAAACAGCTTCTTAAACAGTTTCTTTATGCATAACATTTACTTATGTCAATCATTTATGCACTCGTAGGAACCAACAGAGCGCTAAGGCATTCAAATTATAACAATTAAATTGTTATTGCTGATTTCAATAGTTTTCGGGTTTTTTGGGACACCCTGTATATAATTGCCTTGAATTAATGGTTGCGTTCTTACACAAGGAATACTGTATTTCTTTCAAATTTTCTAATTTTTATTTCTTTGGTTTTGTCCCATGAGTACAAGACCTAGTGTTCTTATCCAACCATTAATTTAAAGCAATTAGAGCTGTCAAATTACTACAATACGTTATCTAATTTGAATTTGAAAGGGTTCAGTTTCTTTTATGCACACTGTATAGACCTTGTATTGTAATCTATTGTTATTAGAATTTGAATGGCTTCGTACTTTGCTGAACGCAATGATGCGTGATTCCGTAAGCCTTGTTTTACTGACATTGAATTTCGGTTGTGTGAACTGACAATATAGGTAATAAAGACAATAGATAATTAAGGCTGAAGCTCTATGAGGTTTATCATCTCATTATCTATTGACTATTCGGCGTATAAAACGTATCTAAAATATTGCCAGCGTGTATAAGTTAACAATATTGACTTATTATTATTATTAATAAATTAGAATATATTTGTAAAGCACACGATTTTAGAGCAGCCTCCCTTCGTATGAATATGTTTGGTATTTTTTGAGCTATCGTGCTCACAGACAATGACACGCATACACGCATACACACATACATATAAACCCAGATGATTACATAAAAAAAATAAAAACATTATTTACCGGTATGGTCGGTCCGTATAAGAGAAATATTTCCCTCTGTCTTAAAAACGTCCTTCGGCCTCGGGCCGTTTTTAAGACCTCGAGAAATATTCTCTATACGACTACCAATCCGATAAATAACATATATTTATTTTTATCAGTGAAAATAAAGCAATCTGATTGGCTGATGAGCCTTTCAGAGCGGGCCGCTTTTTTGCATCCGGCCCGCTCTGAAACGCAACTGCCCGCTATGAAATGCAACTGCCCGCTCTGGTTTTCGCGGCAAAAACAAAGGAGTGAGACAATTTTTAAACGAAAAAATCTGCCAAAAACGTTTCAAAAACATAGCCTAACCATAGTCAGAATACAAAAATGAATTGCACCAAGTCCTAAAGGCTTCATACTAAGCTCGATGTTCACGAGAATTGGCAATACTTTGATAGAAATGCGACTGAAAGTCGGAAAGTAGTTGACATGTATAAAACTTACGTCGAGAAAACTATATATTTTTTAAATGTTCATGTATTCGGCCACTTAAAAGCGAAAAAAATACAGCTTAAACAGATATTGTAAAATAAATGTTTTCCCATTTAAAAGAAGGTTTAACTGCAGCAGTGAAAACAACTCACGAATATATCTCTACCCATTTGTGTCATGTATTTTTCACTGATATAAATATTGTAAGCAAAGTAAAAGTTTGTGTTTAAAAACACTTTTTTCAAGCATATTATCGTGAAACGACAAGAAATATACAAAAATATAAAAATAACATACCTTTTTCATTATCTTTTTAGTAGAAAAACGTTAATTAAATCAAAACAGATTTATTTTTATATGTTTTTGATCGGATCTGAACATGAACTTGTCGTTGTCAGGAGCAACTTGTCAAAGCCAAAACGCCAGGCATAAAAGATTTTATTCCAAAGCTTCTCTCAGTTCTCTGCTACCATATTCATGAAAAAGCATGTACATTTTTACTGAAACTATACGTCTTTTTGTGTGTTTCTTGGCAGTTTTCCCGTGTTTTCGTATTCGTGTTTTATATCTTTTAACTTTTCAATTTTTGTCAGCCTCGCTTTGAAAATACACAACTGCACTGATCTCAAATTAGTTCGCAAGCAACACTGGAATTTTAATCAATTTAATTTTTACATCTGATAAAAAATAAACACGATTTCAAGACCTCGGGCAGAGTTTTTCTCATATCTATATATATATACATATATATGATGAAACAGACTGTTGCGGAATTTTGAGGTTAGCGAAATTCTACATTTGCTCTATCTTTATGATATTGAGCACTCTTTGCGTTTCGTATACACAAACCTATTCGTATATATATATTTATATATATATATATATATATATATATATATATATATATATATATATATATATATATATATATATATATATATATATATATATATTTATAATATAGTCATCCACCGTATATGAGCTGTTCTGCAATCTGATTGGTTGAATTACTCGCCGTATATCAGCTCATATACGGCGAGTAGCGAAACACAAGATGGCGGTCCAAAAACTACATGAGCTTTGCGAAGCAGAAAAAGGAAAATATTCGCATTGAGAAACATAATAGTACAAGGAAAGACTCTCAAAAAAAAATTGACAGGTTAGCAAAATACATTTATTACGTAGAAATTAGTTTAAATACAAGTTTTTCAAAGAATTAATACCGAAACAACAGCGAAAAAACATGTTCATTGAGAATATAAGTTTGTTCAGAAAAGTTTGCAATTAACGACAAATGCATTTGCAGTCAACAAGCACTTACTATAGTACCAAACGTCTGTATAATATATCTGAGCTTTCCTGTGAGATATAGAGGTTCTAAAACCGTTTCTTTCACTTCGTCTTCGAGTTGTAAAAACAAAAGTATTTCAAATTTTCAAGCGGTTTTTGGCCGAACAAATTGTCAACACATTGTAATAGTGAATAATTAATTACTGCTTCAGTTAATGACTATATTAGACTATATTATAAAACAATTATACCATTCGCTCTCGTCGTATATGGCTGATAGCCGACTCGGTGCTACGCACCTCATCGGCTATCAGCTCATATACGACTCGAGCTCATGGTATAATTGTTAAATATATATATATTTCGAGAATCGTCGATCACAGCTATATACCTATTCTGAAATTGAGAAGTATTTTCCATATTACCGCAATACTTTTAAGGGCTGATTACGTGGAGAGTTCTCTGGCCGGGTTGAATTTCAACCTGCATGGTTTCCCGGGCGGACATTTCAGCCCGGCCTAAGGATAAAATCCTTTTGATATTTGATATTTTATTAAGATAAACCGACATTGTAACCGTAGGTTAAATTGCATCGATCTTTACAATATTAAACTAAGTAAACTACATTATATTTACAATAAGAATTAACTACCTGATGTTTATAGTAAAAAAATTAAAATACAATAGATCTTTTTACTATTTTCTTTAGAAATTGTTCGTGGTAAAAACGAGTTTTAAATCTGTCAGTTTTACATGAAAAGTTTTTATATTTACAATTTGACCTCGTGCCATAATCTAACGAAGTTTTACAGATCTGGGGCCGGGTGTATAAAACTCTTAATCACTTTTTTAATCACTATTTTGTAGTTAAATAGTGATTAACTCTCAAATAGGCGCTTCTTATTGGATGACGTTTCCACTTAACTATAGTTAACTTTAATCATTTTTTTATGCAACCGGCCCCAGATGTTCGTAAACTTACTGTTACTTTCATTCTTCGCATAGAATTGGTCACATAGTTTATCACGTTTTGTTTTTAGTAATGGGAGGTCGGTCAGTTCACGTGCCTGCCTGTAGCTTAATGAAGGCAACATGATTGTTAGTGCGCGTTTTTGGATTTTCTCAATCTGATCACTTAATATTGTTGAATATTAAAATGCCAAACTTGGCAGGCATATTCTAAAACAGGTCTTATGAGGGAATTGAAAACCGTGAGCAATATCTTCAAATTGTCGTTCGATCTTTTCAAAATCCGAAGCATGTGCAGTCTTTTTCCAGCATTCCGAACAATTTGTTGTATGTGGTCATTCCAATTCATATTATTTTGAAAGGTTATTCCGACGATTGGAGTTGATTCTACGCGTTTCACTTGTACGTCGTTGATCAGTAGAGGCGTAAAGTTTCGTTTTTCTTTGGAAAAGTCAATGACCATTTCTTTACATTTATCTACGTCGAGCTTCATATTGTTTGCGATAGTCCAGTTATAAATATAGTCCACTAAGTCTTGGAGATTACTGTTACAGTGAGGTGGGATATTTTCGATGACCGTACAGTCGTCGACATATTTCCATCTATCAGGCCATTAAGTAAGTAGGTCGTTTACCATGATAAGAAAGAGAACAGTACCCAAAACTGTCCCTTGAGCTACTCCTCCATTTACATTGCGCCAATCCTACAAACAGTTGCTCACTTTTACTCGTTGTTTACGTCCCGTGAGAAATCTTTGTATCCAGTCTATTATAGTTGATGGTACGTTCATATCAGACAGTTTCTGCAAAAGAATAGAATGGTCGATACGGTCGAATGCCTTCGAGAAGTCAAGAAGGAATACTCTTATGGCACTCTTTGCGCGTCTGTCTCACTTAGAAGATGATGTAAGAGACTTATTAAGTTGTGGGTTGTTGAGGTGTTTTTAAGTGAACCAAACTGTCTTTCAACTATTTTTCTTTGATCCAATCGGCAACAAAACTTTCGCAAATTTTTGAAAGTGTACGAGTTAGCGATATAGGGCGTAAATCGGTATTTATATCAACAGGTACACTGTAAATCTCGCGGTGTTGCGGCAACACCAAAAAGGTGTTACATTACACTGATTAGGTGTAACGCGGAATTAAACACTGTTTGAGTGTAACATTACACTTCCACAGTGTAGCTTTACACTATCTTAGTGTTTTGGTAACACTTACTAGGTGTAAAGTAGAAAATATCCTATTTACACCTAATACTGTTACTTTTGGGATTGGGATAACGTCATCCTCTTTCCACGATGTAGGAACGTGCGCTTGTTGCAGCGACGCTTTAAAAAATTGAGGATATAGGTAAAGCTAAGACGTGGGCGTACTCCTTGAGCACCCAATTTGGTGTTTCGTCTGGGCCAGATGATTTTGAAGAGGATATAGTAATTAATTTTTTGTATATGTTTTCTTCACTGATAATATACTCAGCGATGGTAAGATATTGACTACTTTCGATCTGGGTCCCAGTGGGGAGTTGTTTCAAGGGGTAGTTGAGTAGTTGCGGTAAAGGCATCGTTGATTTTATTAGATAGGACTTCCCCGTTGATGATCTCGTCGTCCCAAACAAATTAAAACACAGCAAGCGATTACATGACAAAAATTCCAGCATCGGCTGAAAATTCTCCACATAATCAGCCCCTTAGCCAGATATTTTATATATCCATTTAAAAATGGTGATCAAAGCAATTACTTACGCGGGAGATTTAATTCGCCTTGTTCATGGTTTTCGGAAAGCATTTACAGAGTATACCTGAAATCTAAAGCGCAAAATTGGCGGGAAATCGTTAAGTCAATTAATTAATTGCAAAAAACTTCTTAAAACTTTAACCTTATCTTACATTCGAGCAGTTATTGTTGCCACTCAATAGTTTGCTTCAATTTAACAAAAATCCACATGCATACAACCATAAATCCAAAAGACAGTGAAAAAACTGCCGCACTTTTTTTTTTCACTTCAGGCAAAATTACGCTATCGAAGTCCGCTTTCTCTTCGAAATTTGACATGCCCCTGAAAAATACAAATTTTACAAAGCAAATTTATTACAACGAAAATATCTTATATCGACAATGTATTATACTATTCAAATAAGAGGAACTTTGTTGATATCACGATCTGGATATTGTTAGCGCTCAAAACAGGTCCCAATCAGTCTAGTCAATTTTATGGCCCCCTAGGACTAAAAAATTGAGAGAGTAGTCATCTCGAAAACCAGACATCCGTTCAAACTGATATTTGGACAATTTTATTTCTACCGCATGGTATCAAATGGTACAAATTTGAAGAAAATTGGCCGACCCCAATCTTTTGGCCCTGCCCGATTTTCTCTGACAAGGACTCTTAATTTGTTAAAGTATGCAACAAATGCTCTAACCTGAAAGTTTCATCAACAAGTTTAATACTATGTTTACATATTATGTCCATCCTAAAATTATTCAACCTACTCGAGTAACTTTGTCATGCATACTGCAACTTTAATTGATAATATATTTATATCAATTCACTTGGTCACCACAATATGTGTATAAGTAGCAATATACTATCAGACTTAAATTATTATCACTTATCTGTCTAATTTTCTAATCATATAAAGTTGTGAAACAATTAATAAAATAGATGTTATTAAGAGAGATTATATATGCCAATTTCGTTGAGAGTCCTTTAATAATTGAAGTTTCCTCGATTGATTGGATTGCAATTCCGCCATAAAATAATGATGCAAATACAATTTTTAACACCTTTTCAGATGTATAGTGATACTCATCGAATTTACCACTCAAGAAATTATCTGTGGAAAAAGTCAAATTTAATAGTTTTAAGCCATGGATCACTCGGCAATCAGAGTGTCTATTAAGCAAAAAACGATTATATAAGAAGCAGTTAAGAAGCAGCAATGAACATGTTATTCTAAATATGGAGGATACCGTGATAAACTTAGTAAGTATATAAAAAAATTAGTAAGAAAAAATATTATCAAAAATGTTTTAAAGAAAATTCTTCATACTTAAAGAAATGTGGACAGGAATAAAAGATATTAGTATAAACCTACTAGTAGGTTATCACATATCGTGCCTTCTGATTGGCTACGCTACTAGTAGGCTATTAGTGATAGCCTACTAATACAAAATTCAAAATGGCGGAAAATTCCCGTTTTGCACTTTTGCCGAAGTGTCTGATGATTTTTTGGACGACTTGTTGAACAATTCTGTACTAAATAACCCCGAAAAAAGCAACAAAAATATGGAATGGCAATTTTTAAGGGTAAGAAAATAGACAAAATAACATACACTCAATGAAATTTTAAAACTAAAACTGACTATTTTGTAAAACATTTTACGCGAACAAACACTAAAATATTTGTTTACCTTTAATGGTTTCATAATGTTTTTTGTGTATTTTTGTATTGTGTTTGCAGCCTAGTTGTAAATTAATGTTAAAGTTTATACTAAAACAATTAGAAAACTCGGCCTCGTTGTCTATGAGCAAATAGTCAACCCGGCTTCAACTCGGCCTGGTTGTCTAATTGTTAAATAGTCAATGATACCAAATAACAAGACTAACCAAGGAATACCAAGTACAATAATTAAAGATAATATTGAAATTACAGATTCTAAAACAAGTACTGAAACAATTACTAAATCCTTTTCTTCAATAGGTTTAAAAATACCGACTCAATTTGTTCTAATGATAACTCCCTCTTGAGTATATGAACCACACATTATACATATATTAATAAATACTTCACCAGTTACTGCTATACTAAGTGAGATTCAGTTATAGTAATCTCCACGTTTGATATATCAAAAACAAGTCATATAATATTGTAATTAAGCTCCAGAAAATTCTGTATATAAACTTTTCTGAACTTCTAGAGATCTTGTACAATTGCTCCTTCAACACGGGAATGTTCCAGAAAAAATTGAAACTCAAGTAGAGCCAGTATATAAAAACGGATGTGCAATATATGTTAATAATTACTGACTAGTTTCTTTATTTTTTTGTGTTGGTGTTGTGCACTCAGGTGAATATGATATTTGTGATGTTACTCTGAGTGTATATCCACACCGGGCGAGCTTGAAAAATATGCCTGGCCACGGTGGGTTTCGAACCCACAACCTTTGAAATACTAGCCCAATGCTCTTCCAACTGAGCTACGCGGTCAGGACGGTTCGAGTAAGTGATATTTCGGAACAGAATCTAGTTCCTTCGATACCAATGTATTCTAGTAACATGATTTTTTCTGTGTTGGTGTTGTGTACTCAGGTGAATATGATATTTGTGATGTTACTCTGAGTGTATATCCACACCGGGCGAGCTTGAAAAATATGCCCGGCCATTGGCAATACATTGGTATCGAAGGAACTAGATTCTGTTCCGAAATATCACTTACTCGAACCGTCCTGACCGCGTATATAGCTCAGTTGGAAGAGCATTGGGCTAGTATTCCAAAGGTCGTGGGTTCGAATCCCACCGTGGCCGGGCATATTTTTCAAGCTCGCCCGGTGTGGATATACACTCAGAGTAACATCACAAATAGTTTCTTTATTGTCTATATTTAATAAAGTTTTGGAAAAATTAATATATAAAAGGTTGTGTTGCGCAATGTTTTCATGTTGTTTAAATTACGTCATATTCTATGAGATAAGCATCAGGGGATCGGAGAACACTTATGCCTCGTATGTGTGTCTCACTGTCTCGTATTGTGAAAAACCATTATAAAACTTATAAATATAACTAGAAAATACATGCATGCAGAAACCCTCGCCTTGCTGACAAAACCATTGTATTTTCCGAACATGAAGTATCTAAAGTAGTTGTCATGGTAACACGATATTTTTTTATGAACATTCTTACAAATGAAAAATCGCCTAAAAATATCATTTTTAATTACAAAATTATCCATTTCCCAACATATATATGTTAGGTATGTTATTATACGTAATATAAGCCTCAATTTAATGTAAAATTCAACCACAAACGCTTCGTAAAACGTTTTAAAGTGTTCTTTATAAAACTTTAAACTGCCTTTAATTAAATGGCTTTATCGATACACTTTGAGTTTGCAATAAAATGATTTCAAATTCTCGCTCCAAAGAACTTTGCTTTCTTTTTTATTTAAAAATTCAATATAACAAAAAAGGGAATCAATATTGAAGATACATTGAAATTATATGCGTCTTGTTTAGTTGTTTCATATACGCAAAGGCCGTCGGGTTTTAAATCCATTATAAAATCAATATTTAAAACAAACTTACCTTTGTTAACGTTGGCTCCCTTCTTTTAGCCGATTCTTTCGCCCTTTCTTTCTTGAAATTTACAAAATCTTGCAGAAATACGAGCAAAAATGAAATATATTTGCAAGAAATTTATCAATTATCAAATCAACAAATGTTTGCTATTTCGCTGTCGTCAAGCAGTCGTTATAATGCAAACTTTAAATTGGACCAATCAGTGTCCGTTATTCAAGACAGTCCACCATATTTTTGAGATCAGTGAGGATTATCACCCATCGTTGGTGACCGACGCCCGCGCTCATTGATGAACTTTAGACATCGCTAATGCTTTCGTTTCCCCGGTTGTAAATAGCCTGGGGGAATTAGTACCCTCGCACGGCGCTTCGCGCCGTCGGCTCGGGGATAAAATATACCGAAATAAACCAAATGAGTTCAACAGGTTGATTAAATATATTGACGAAATTGATTTATATAATAACTGCAGTGAAGCACGCAATTTGATTGGTCAACAGCCGTGCAGGATCAGACAATCCTGAAGGGGAAATTCTGAACAGAAATTCTTGCACATAATTTTACAAATATACTCGCATTGTAAAGTTTCATTGTACGATACCTTTCGACTTTGAAATAAGTTTCCAATTAATGAGACGTTGGTTTAGTTGTATGAATAAATTTCTGATCGATACATTGTTATTCAGCAGCAACGCGTAGCGTTGAAATTCATCAGACCATGGCATGCAAGTACAACATCTCTCGCTTCAAAGTTGATCAAACGCTTCGCAATCTTCACATATTCAGGTCGAGAATCTTCAAAACTACTTTGGCTCTCTGTTTAGCGAGTTTTCCATTTCAAATTTCGTATATTTTATCGAAAAAGTCCTTGTATTTTCGCTGTATATTTTCGCAAATTTGCGATCAAATTCTGTTCACATACTGATATGTTGTTGTTTTCAATAGAGTGGAGTAGCGATTCTCTGATTGGTTAATTCACGAATGTTGCGAGAACTGCACATTTCATCAGTAATTTTAATCAAGTTAAGCGTCGTTTCACTGTAGTAATTTTATATAACAATTACCAAATGGTTTTCCCGTGCAGGATAGCATGATCCATGCACTTGGGATGTTGCTCGAAGCCGACTTTCGGAAAGCGTAAAAATACACCCTCCTACAACTCGTGTAGTCTCGCAACATTCCGCATGCATGGATCACGCAATCCTGCACGGAAAACCATTCGGTATTCCTTTAATATTATTTGATAACCAATTGGGATTTAGGTAATTTTGGGTTTCCACAGACTCGTCCCCAGTCGCTTTAAGAGCGCGCGGGCGGCCAGGAGTGGGCGCGTAGAGGCTCACGGGAAGGGTGAAAGAAGAAAATTTAGCGACTGGCAGATTACTGTTATTTTTCTTGCAAGAAAGTGTTTTTCTTGCAAACTAATATTTTAAGCTTCAAGTTTGGATTTTTTGACATTGGTATACATAAATCGATCATTTTATGATGTAGTCTCTGCAAAGTGCATATTTTTATCAAGTATATCGGCCTTCAATTGGTCAAGTCTGGAGTACTTCAAAATGGCGGACTCTGATGAACTTAGATGGTGAGTCTAAAAGATAATATAATACATTCTACCACTTGAATGTCTTGAATCTGTTGACCCTTTGAGCCGTAGCATAAATTTGCGTATACTAAAGAAATTAAGAAACTGGAATTCATTATACGCTCGGCTGATTAGCGCCATGTTGCCTTGTTTCAAGTTGTAATTTTTGTCGTTTTGAACTATAGGCATCAATTCCATAAATTCAGATGAATGTCCTAAGACCAGCACTGACTCCTAAAGCGAGAAAGTTACTGCCATTTGACGTCAAACACGACCTAACACCAGATTCTAAGAGTCCGGCATTGCCAAGAACTAAATGCAGGAAAGTTGTTCAAGATTGTAACTTGTATTTTTAATAAGTCACTTCAAAAGTCCAATGTTTGAATGTGCAGGTGATGTTAGCACATTTGTTCCTGGAGATCTTCGGGGCTCTTTAAAGAATATATGCATCAAAACAGATGGGTTGAGACTTAAACAAGAGGATGTTGTTACTGATGATCTTAGTGTAAAAAGCCACCTTTCAAGAGCTTTGGCAGCCATATTTCCTAACTGTGAAAAGAAAAGGGTGTTGTGCGAACATATAAAACAAATATATTCTTTTTACATGTGTAAAGGCTGATGCGCATATGCAATACATGATCAATCCAATTCATTACATTGTATTACAAATGACATAATATTTTTATATTTGTCTGGTATATTGTGTTTTGGTTAATCTTCCTCAGGATGCTACATTACAGAATAAGGTACACAGAAGGTCGACTTCTAGGGTTTTCTTATGATTTTGGCGTAACCCGTAATTCGTCATCAAATGCTGACGTCATGGTCCTAGCCAGTGCACGTTTGAGAGGCATTCACTCCACTGATATTATTCAAAATGGGGAACGTCCAGGGGGGAATGCCTCTTAAACGTGCACTGGCTAGGACCATGGCGTCAGCATTTTGATGATGAATCATGGTGTGGCAGCGGTTACTCGAGCAACCCTCGAAATTCGCCTCGGCACTCGGCAATTGCCGACGCAAATGCCGAGGCAAGTTACGATTTTTCATAGTTTGCCTCGGCAAAAAAATGCCGAGGCAATTCCACCCGTTGTACCTTAAATTACAAACTACAGCGTCTGTTCGTTTTTTTTTGTTAAATTTACAAACTACAGTGTTCGTTTTTTATATCACTTCTTTGTTTGAATTGTTGTCATCCGACGTTGGGTGAACAACAGCCGAAGATTTCATTCATAGCTACTTTACAAAATATCTAAATTTGAGCTTTTCAGCGTCGGTTTTGTCTGAAATAATTGCCGAAGGAATTTAATGTGATTTCATTGCGTGCCTCAGCAAAAAAATTGCCGAGGCATTGCCGAAGCAAACTCGAAAATTATCAAAAGACTTCGGCAATTATTTGCCGAGGCAAAAAATAGTTGAATTTTGAGGGTTGTCGAGTCAACCTTCTGTGTGCCTTATTCTGTGGCTACGTGCCACTCACTCACCTTCCACCCCTGAATTTTTCTGCACAACCACGCACCCCCCACTATGCAGATAACATATGAAAGTATAAAGCTTTATTAAGTTAATATAATAGACATGCTCCACTACATCATGTACACTAACTGTAATTATAATACATTTTAGTTTTAAATTAATTTAAGAAGTCCAATTAAAATGGTTCAAAATTAATCCAGCTTTTGTGTTTCAATTTCCATACATCTTGCTTGGTACTGCAGCATTTTGCCACCCAAATCAAGATTAAACCTTTAAGTGGCAATGCACCCTGATATGCCCTACATTATTATTTATCTGTCTAACACCAGACAATTTACTCATCAAGGGAGAGTGCTGTCACTCTAGGGCTTAATTGGGAAACCAGGGTGAGTCAGGACAAATTCCCAATTGTGTGATAAATGGTGTCCCAATTGCAAGGTAATTCTGGAATAAACAAGAATATATTATATGTTGTAAAGTTGAGTACAGAAATGATGATGGGAAAAACAAGAGATACCAGAACCATTGGTGGTGCAATTATCAGACTTAATGGTATAACAATCAAAAGTCAGTGCCGTAGCAAGTTCGATAATAGGGGGGGGGGGCTCATATTCATATATTCATACTCACGAATATAATATATGAATATGAGCCTCCCCCAATTATCGAGCTTGCTAAGGCACCGAAAGTGGCCCTAAACGTTGGCCATGATACAAGGTAGAAATTACCTTATCATTTCAAAGACTATGAGTGCAAGGATTGTCAGAACATAGTTAGAAGTAATTGCCAGATTGGCCTCAGTGCATTGATACTGTATTTCTGGTTTTTCAAATTGTTTAATTAAGGCTATGATAGGAGTTATGTGCCACCTGAGCTTCTATATTATCCCTACAACCCTGTGCCCAACAATGTGTTGTTAATAAACAATGTAACGTCTTTTCATCATACAGCAACATTTAGTTACGGGGGGGGGGCTATATTTTGTTATTTACAGGTATTTTGGGAAATATTTGAATGCTCCAAAAGTCTTGTCATTGATTTAATAGCCTTGTATGCAAAGTTTTAAGTTGGCACATAATCATATTACACAAAACCTGGAGTTAATAGCACTTTATAAAGTAATTTATAAATAACAAAAATTTAGTTTCAGCAACCAAATTGTGAAATACACAGGTTGCAAAAAAAACCCCAGCAAAAAGCTGTTTTCTTTATAATCCAAAGAGTTTAAGAGTGCATTTCATCGTGAAATATAAAGATATAAACGCATAAATAAAATTGAATAAAATACCAACCTGTTTTTATATTGCTCGCTGGCTCCAATTAAAGGCATTCAACACTCTAGATTTACGAATACCTTCGATTGGTTGTTAATCGATAGCTTTTCCAAACATCTTGATCATAGCAAGATAAATTATACTGACATTCCTCATGGGGGCAAGGGAGTTTATCAGCTAAAAACGCTCTATGGTCATGTGGTGTATATTAAAATAGTCTTTCCTCTTTTGTTGTCAAATTGTCCGCCGTTTTGTCTCTGTAATCTGCCAGTCGTTAATTTTTCCATCACCTCCCTTTTCCCCTTGCGCGCGACCACCTTTGGTACTGATCTATATATATATATATATATATATATATATAGATAGATATATAACTATTTGTCCCTATGAAATTGAAATTCAAATAACGACTGGGGACGAGTCTGCGCGGTATCCAAACAACATCTTCTGGCGGAATGTTTATATGCTATTGGTTTAATTACTCATGAATTATTAATGAATTTGAGAACACATTGTCAATCCGGAACAAAACTAATCATATTACATATTATATTATTATCATATTATTATTATTATTATTATTATTATTATTATTTTATTATATTATTATTATTATTATTATCATAATAGTCCCTCTTGTCGCCTTTCTAGTTTCTTTCCATTTTATAAAGACAGGATTCCTATTGCCCTGAGATCACATGTTGTGTATCAGTTCGCTTGTCAGTGCTGTATCGCATTGTATGTTGGCCAAACACGCCGACACATTCACTCTCATTATCTATTGTTTTAATTGCATTCGACGAGACCAAAATTCGACGTATAAAAAGAACGGAAAAGAACGCTCTATCTCAACCGTATATATCTCGTATACTCGTTCACAAACACATGCACAAGCACCCAGTCTCCGCTTCTGATTTCAAAATCCTATCATCAGGCACTTCTGAGGGGGATCTTGTTATCCGTGAAAGTCTATTAATTACTCAACTTAACCCTGTGCTTAATTAATGCTATTAAATATCACATGTACCCCTCTTGAGTTATTTTAGTTATGTAATATTTACCGTAACTATACTAACCATGCACTTAACATTAATGCTTACTAATTACTAGTTACTGATAAGTTGTTTTCCTTTCTTTCTATTCATTTGTGCTTTCAAACTAAGTAACCGTTTTTGTAATTTTATACCATTATTTTGTAAATATATATATACCATACCCTGTAAATTCATATTTATTGCTCTGAAGATGTTGTATTGTAAACAACGAAACGTTAGCTAATAAATTTTTAATTTACTTTTGTTATGTTTGGTCTAACAGTTATTTGCTGGGCTCTGCTCTTTATCTTTAAGCTAAGATTTCCTACTGGTGTATCAATTGCCACAATCATATTACAATTAAGCCACCTGCATCATCACGATGATTAACTAATGTCAGAAGATGCCGTTTCCTTCAAAAAATTTGAACAAATGAATTTCTAAAACAAGGAATCAGCGAAAGGATTAAAGGAATCGAAGACCTTGGAGTTGGGAATCGAAATCCGGGTATACTAAGAGACAAATGGCCAAGCTCAGGATCTTCGCCTATCGTGATGATGTAGGAACGACGAACTGTAACATGATTAGGATTGTTCCGGTTTGATATTAAGGTGTTGAAAAATTCCGAGGAGGAGTGATGCCACATTTTTCAAAACTTTACATTTCGAGTAACAGCAACTAGTTTCCTGTTCAGCTTAAGGTGGCCCCCTATAGTTTCTTGAAATCTGGAAAATTATGATTTGGATCAAAATGTTTTCAGGATTGTTGTTTGTTACGAAACAGGAATTGTGTGACTTATATAAAACAATATTTTTAGAGTTGGAAATTATTAATAAAAATGACGTCATTATCGTTGCTATGGCAACAATGACGTTTCAATATAGCCGACATTTTGGCTTTAAACATATTTTACTCGAAAAAATATCTGGTACACCCATTTTTTATTTCATGAAAAGTTTTCTACAAGAATTACGGAATATTTAATTAAACGAGTTTAAAAAATTATGTAGAGCCATTTTAAAAAATACTTAATCAACATGATTATTAAAAAACTAAATAATACTAAAAAATGACTCTACAGAATTTTTTTAAACTCGTTTAAATATTCCATAATACTCGTAGAAAAAAAGATTTTCATGAAATAAAAAATAAGGGTAACCGGACGTTTTTTCGAGTAAAATACGTTTAAAGCCAACATTTTGGACATATTGAAACGTCATTGTTCCCATAGCAACGACAATGACGTCATTTTTATTAATCATTTCCAACTCTAAAAATATTGTTTTATATAAGTCACACAATTCCTGTTTTGTAACAAGCAACAATCCTGAAAACATTTTGATCCAAATCATAAATTTTTCAGATTTAAGCTGCAAACATCTGAAATTCCTGCCGCCAATGGAAAATTCAAAAGTAAAACAGACAATAATACATTCAAATACATCGAGAAACAAGACATGTTTTGGCTACAACGTGCATGTCTCTGGTTTACTTTAAATTATTTTTAAAAAACTGATGAAAGAACGTTATAATTGGTAAACAGTTTCTCCATCTTATTATATCTGCTTGTATGTGCTATTTGTACGTATTTTTAGTCTGTATGTCTGCACGTACCACATGGAAATCAATAACTTGTTTTTTGGGCTAACGTGCATAAATAAATTTGTATTTTTAAATGTATGTAGCTATATTCGCAGACTTAAAAATACACGTTTCGGATTTCACAAAAGTTTAAAGGTTATTTTTAAAGACGAAACAGTGTAGATATTAATTGAGGATAAGATCAACTGACGTCCGACTTCCTACATACATTTCTTGAAGAAAAGCTATTGATTTTAATATAGTTTTGCAAGTAATTTTACACATATACATACTCGGGGGTGGAAGACGAATATTTTAAATATTTAATATTCCTGTCTCTGAAATTCATAATGTGATTTGTCAGCTGAGATTCATAGGGACAAGGCGTTGGCTATGTCTATGAGGTTCCATATTGCTGGCTAATATTTTGTGAGTTGTGAGTTTTTTGGAACTGAGCAGGGTAGCATTAGATGTTGCTACAAGCTCCTTGATTTTCGGATATGATTTTCTTTCTGATTTTCTCATGTATTGTTAATACAATTAAAAATATACTGAAATTGAGAAACAAATGAAACGGTTTAAAAAAATCATATCCGTGAATGAAGGAGCTTGTAGCTACAGATTAATCATGAAAATTAATTATGCAATTAAAAGAACTCGAAATCTATTAATAACAAGACGCTCTATGGAGCGTTAACTCTCTGGGGCTATACAACTGACGCACATTACTGTCAAGATTTAAAGACTGATTTCCACTGTTGCGTTTTTCGTACGCACGTACACGCACGTAAAACTTTGAATCCTTCTATTTTTAAATATTTCAAATAAGTTAACAAATGCATACTAAAACTTGCGGATCAGTAAATTCTGTTGCTTTATTTATTTGGTTATTTTATAAGTAACATTTAAACAGATTTAAAGTTATACGTGCGTATATTAATGTGGAAGTCAAGACCGTGGCCGTAATGTAAACAAACGGTTTGTTTACATTTTGAACTGCTGTATTTTTTAAAATATGATGTACTGTCTGAATATCTAACAATACAATTTCGCTTGATTTTCAAAGGCCATAAATCGCTAGAATACTGGTATTTAGTAATACATTTGACATCCGTAAGTACAATTTCTTACGCTGAATCGAACGGTGGTATTTTTATCCTTATTGCGCCATTAATAGGCATTACAAATACAATATCATATTTCACACTGAGTACACTTGAACACTACAGTTTTCACGGACTGTTGTTCGATAATTTTTATATTGATATGACACCAATATGCTTCTCATAAAGTAGTTATTTATTAAAACTACGTTGTGCAGTTTAAGTTATAACCATTTACCTAAAAATTGTCTTTGGCTCGTTTATATTCAGATTCAGTATATTATGATCGTGCACGGGAATTCAACGATCCAAATTTCGGATTTTCAGAGTCGTGCACCAAGGAAAACGCATTAAATAAACTAGCATGAATGTCCAGAGTTAGACACAATGCAAAATCCATAGAAAACAGGTACAATTCGGCCAAAATTTTCACGAAATGGGGCCCGGAATTGTTTGAAACATTTTGCCCACTCCACGAAAGGCCCCGCCATTTTGAAAAGGATCAAGCAGCTCATTAATATTCTATTTTGTGGCTATCGACGATCCAAGAAAAATGCAAGCCGAAACCTATACTCGTCTGGGGCACAGAGTGCCCCAGCGAGTAAT